>CM074578.1:103605952-103895952 GCA_037305975.1 Chrysolophus pictus | reverse complement strand
TATGTGTGGCTGTGTGGGTACCTTGAGAAGTGAGTTCATCTCCTTAGAGTTGTAGAATCGTTTGAGTTGGAAGGGACAGCACCACGTGCTTGGCCCCCTGCTCTTTTTGAAGCGGGAAGCTTCTTAGGAGGGCACGTTAATTTACAGGAGGATCGTTTTGCTGAACGTAGTTTTGCACACTTCTCAAGCAGTATTTATTTGCACACTAAAACAGGTTGAGCTCTCTTCAGCCTGACTTTTTTTTTTTTTAAAGCGTGTTTGTTTTTATGCCAAGTGGACTGCATCTCCAGTGTGGATGGATAGTGGGGAGCAGCTGAGCTGCTGTCCTCACTCCTTGCTGCCCTTCTCACACATGGTTGTGGCACAGGAGAGTATGGAAGGTTTCCAGAGACCGGGGCAGAAAGCTGCTCTGCCCTTCCTTGGGACCCATTACCCAGTGGAGTAAACTCACGCATCGTAGAATCATTGAATCATAGAACAGCCTGGGTTGAAAAGGACCACAGTGCTCATCTAGTTTCCCTAGTTTCATCTAGTTTCATATAACCCCCCTGTTATATGCAGGGTTGCCAACCAGCAGACCAGGCTGCCCAGAGCCACATCCAGCCTGGCCTTGAATGCCTCCAGGTATTGGGGCATCCACAACCTCCTTGGGCAACCTGTTCCAGTGCGTCACCACCCTCTGAGTGACTCTCACTGTGGCTACATTCTCCCTTCTATCCTCATACATCCCATCTCTTTCAGGGATTGATATGTTAAGCCCACCGTGCTTTTGTAGCTCTGAGGTTCCTGATGAAAAACTTTTCTTCTTCAGTGTTAAAGCCTGTGTCTCTTGAAGTTAGACTTGCCTTAGTTGTGCTGTTAAATTTCTTCTTGGTAAAACACCATACTTCATAAGCCACTTGAAAAAGAAAAGAAAATGCCTAAAACGTCCCCATTTTTTTCTTTTTTTTTTTTTTTTTAATTTGCACTATTAACCAGGATAAATCATTACTGTTTTTAACTGTCTGTGGTCACATAAATATGCACTTGCGACTCTCATTATTTCTTATCGGCCTGAAATGCTGACAAAAATATATGAGCTGGGAATAACTGAGTCAAAACTGTAATTTACTTGAGTCTTTTTAATGATACATTCTGGATAGCATCATATAACTGGTGACAGAAGTAAGCCACCTCATATTCACCTAAAACAACTATTCCTTGATTCTTTTCAGACAGTCAAAGGACTTGAGGAGGAGAATAAGAATTAGGGTTTTGAAAAATAAAGTCTGCAATTTTTCACCTGCAGTTTTGTACTCATGGTCAACCTAAAGTCAGGAGGAGGAGGGGGGGGGAAGAGAAGGAAAGAAAAGAATTAAAATCTTGGTGCGAGCGATAGATTGCAGACGTTGGTTTTTTTTCAGCCTGTGGTGGAGAGGTAAATCTCTGCCTTCTGTCTTTTCCACCCCAAGTTGGTGAGAGCTACAAAGCCACGGACATCAGATGGGTGATGCTGTGGTGTGGGCTGTGGTTGTGTGACAGTGCCATGCAGGTGATTGACCTCCAGCTTGTGCTCATGGGCTGTGGGTCGGAGCTGCTACCTCCCTGCTCCTGGTTTTGGAAAAGGTGAAGCCTTGCATGAGACTTCAGCCTCGTGTAGCAGGGAGAGGGACTGGCTTTGCGTGAAGCGAGGAGTGTGCTTTTTTGGGGGGAGCTTTGCATGAGAAATGCTGCTGAAAGCATGGATTTAGGAGCGCTAATTGCAGCCGACGTGTTGTGTTGTAATTTGTATTTTTGGCGTAGTACGGCGCTTAGATTTCTCCACCCTTTGCTAGAGTGCCTTTTTTTGGCTGCCTAAGCAGAAAATGGCAGATTCAGAAATTAGCTGTTTCCCTAATGAGTTCAGAGAAACTCACATGGAAACACCAGCTCTTAAGGCTCATTTTTCATTAATGTGTAGGGAACTGGAGCTCTGACCATATAGAGGTAAAAGCAGGTGTTTCTCTGGGGCTATATTTGGCTTCTGCGGGGTTACACTGCAGAAAACATCTCAGGATCATTCTGTATTTAGTGTGTTATCAAAACTTTACATTATACATCTTTGCCTTTTGGAAATGAGAAAACAAACTGTGACATGTATTGGAGGGGTCAGGTCCTGGTAATAGCAAAGCCCCGTGTTTGCTGTAACATGTTCCCTTTATTTCTCCCACTTTCTCTCGTTATCTTATTTGTTATGTTAAACTGAATAAGCATGTAACCTCTAAGGCTGTGGAGCAGATCATTAGGAGTTACTGATTAACACTACGTTTCAGTAGCAGATCCAGAGTTCTTCTTTTTACAAACTGAAGGGATCTGGCTTTATGATTTTTTAATTAGAGTGTAAATATTGCAGCCTCATAAACTGCTTGATTTATGGATGACAGCAAAATTTGCACCTTGGGTGAGGTTATGCAAGGCTTCAGATCTGCAGCCTCGGTGTCCCAGTTTGCCCGCAGAACCATCCCATTCTTTTACCTTTAAATTCACCATTATCATTATCATTACCCTGCTGGTAAGGCCTGCGTGTTGTTTCTTTGCACTAGCAGGACCACTGAAATTCCTTTTCTTTTTCTTCTTTTAAGCAAAAGGGCTCTTCTCAGACCATACATTTTAACTGATGAAGTCAGTGACAAAAGTTGGAGTGATATTAGTGTCACTGTCAGCCAACAAGGTGAGCTTAAAAATTGATGTTCATTATGAGGATTGCAGAGAAGCTGGGCCAAATTCATCACTGAGCATCACTGTAAATGTCAGAGGGATGAGAGAGATGGTAAATCAAGATTGACAAAGATCTGAGATGCTAGTGGATAATAGAAGGGTATCTGATATCCTTAATGCGAAGTGTTATCAGGTTTTCAAGGATAGAGACTGTTTCATCTGAAAGAAGAAATGCCTTGCTTTGCTTCTTCTCCTCCAGGCAGCACAAGTTAGGAGATTCACAAATAGAGAGAGTGCTGTTAAACAGAGCAGTTCAGTTGGAAGGGACCTTCAAAGATCATTGAGTCCAACTGACTGTCCCCTTTAGGGCTAATCAAAAGTAAAGGTTATTACTGAGAACATCTCATGAGCACTGGCAGGTACCTCAGGCACCTCGATAGGATTCCTGTTCTGGTGTTTGACCACCCTGATGGGAAACAAATTCTTCCTCACTTCCAGCCTGAAACCTTCCCTTAGCACAGCTCCGTGCTCTTCAGTCATCACCTGTCATCTGCTACCAGAAGACAACAGCACCTCCCTCTCCACTTCCATTCCTTGGAGTGGGGGCTGGAGTTAACTGGACTCGAACCAATGTTAATAACAAACAGAGCACCAAAATTCCTCTGTGGAATTTGTCCATCAGTATCTAGGACTCATCTTGAGGGGCACAGGGGTTTGGCCAACAAGGTGTCCTTGGAACTCACAAAGACTTCTTTTTCCCTGTGGCTTCTCCTTTTCAGTCTTCCCTTTCAATCTGCTTCTGCAGTTTGCTGTCAAAGAGATAAGCCTACATGAGGACTTGCCTCTCTGCCAGAGCTGTGCTTGTTTTGCAATAGTAAATCAGTACTTTACGGCTCTACAGTAGCTGCCTGCATTAGTTGCAAAGGTCCAAAATACTCAAATTTGGCCAGGCTTTTTTGTTCTTCTTGTTTTGTTTTCTAATATCAAAATCAAATATCAAACTTAATGCCGACACCAATTGCATTCATGCTTACAGATTATGGCACCAGGCTTGTGCTGGTAAATGTTTTTGCACGTGGTTAAATCTGTGCATTTAATCGCCTAGGGAATAAAATCAGAAGGGGAATGCAGGAAGATAATAACTTGAACTGAACTGTTTTTTTTTTTTTGTTCCTGTTTAATTTTGAACCTGTTCGACCCCTGTGAGTTCAAAAGTTCACCTCAGTCTTGACCATTATTGAGCTTGGATACTGTTTAGGAGAAACTGTGACTCCAAGTACAGCGAAGGGTCAGAGGACAATAAATCCAATAGAATAAATAAAGTGATAAATGAAGCAGGCCGAGAGAAGGAAAGTGAAAAAATAACACGTATTTGGTGAGTTCATGGATTCTGTAATGTTGAAAGGTGTTTTGCCACTGACGACGCTGAGGCTGGGATTTCTTTCATAACACCTGGTCCAAATACCCTGGAATTCAACCAGGATATTTCTATTACTTGCAGTACTCCTGTGTCACTTATAATGAGCTTTAGTTTGTATCTCTAATGCATGCTGTAGTTCACAATACCCCTCGGCTGCAACATCTAGCAGCTCAGTCTTTCTGGGTTTAAAAAAAAAAAAAAAAAAAAAAGTGAAATTACAGACAAGAATGGTTTCTCTTCTTTCTGTATCTCTCCAGAGGCTTCAGAGCCTTAAATGCAGTTATCTTTGCAACCCAGTTTCTTTGTGACCCATTTTTTTTTGTGTGTTTATCGAACTCTTCTGTGTTACAAAGGAAGCTGGCATTGAAAATTCCACTATAGTGAAAAAGGACTGTGAACGTTTCAATGCATGTGTGTGCCTACTGTCTTCAGTCTCCTGAGCAGAAGTCCTTGTATTGTCGAAACTGAATCTGAATGTCAAATCGTAGCATCCTAAAGGTGAATCTGAGTGCACTTTGCAAGGACATTGCATTTTTCCTGGGCTTCCAGTGAGGGAAGTACTTGGACTCAGTGACCTTGCTTTCTAAAGCCTGGAGTTACATCAGAAAAGTGCAAAAGTTACACAGGGCTAAAGCAGCACGTGTGATCTGATTTATCTCTACGGCCTGCAAAGGCACAATGCGTATTAGTAAGAAATACAGATTTGTCTGATAGGTTACACAGCACCTCCATATCTCTTGAGTTGGACTTGAGAAGGACTTCCTTCCTTCCTTCCTTCCTTCCTTCCTTCCTTCCTTCCTTCCTTCCTTCCTTCCTTCCTTCCTTCCATCCATCCATCCATCCATCCATCCATCAGGCAGGGCAGATTCCTGCTTTAATTCTGCTGGATTTATTTTACTGGAAATTCACCACTTTCTTTCAAATGTAAAAACATTAGAGGAACATACCAAATACTTGCAGTAAATAAATAAAGAAATGCATAAATAAATAAAATAAAACAAACAAACACAAAACCTAAAAAGATTAAATCAGAGTTTCGTGTTTAAACATTTACATCTGTACATGTCATGTTTAAAAGTTAAGATAATCTCTCTGAGTTCGTGGAGTAGCATTTCTAATCTACCAGAGACCACACTCAATGGACTCTAAATGCTTGGAAACTGGAGGAAGCACTCCGACCATTTCAGAAAGACAGAGATCTTAAAGAAGGGGAGAAGTATTTGAAATGCTGCTCTCACATCAGGTCTGGGTATTCAAGCTCAGAGACACTTCTTGTCAGGAAACTACA
Organism: Chrysolophus pictus; assembly: GCA_037305975.1. Classification (NCBI taxonomy): domain Eukaryota; kingdom Metazoa; phylum Chordata; class Aves; order Galliformes; family Phasianidae; genus Chrysolophus; species Chrysolophus pictus. The sequence continues at coordinate 103,890,568 of CM074578.1, read as the reverse complement.
AGTGAAAAGAACGGAAAATTCAAACCTTGCTGAGGAAAAAAAATCAGAGAACTTGCGTTAGTGATGATTTATCTGATAACAGAAATTCTCCTACCCCAGTCATTCATGGTTTATTTCCTTGGCATGAAACATTTAAGAGAAATCTAGTGAGCGCCAGTAATTTCACTATTGCAAAAGCCAAATCTTTCATTTAAACTTCAGAGACAATTTTTCCATTTACTTTTCTGCCACTCAAGCAAAGAGAAGAAATCATAAGCTCATTCATACCAGTTCACCTCATCAATTAGAAGGGAAACAGGAGTTGCTTCCAGATGAATAGGAGATGCAGCGGAGGAAAAATATGCTGGAAAATCAAAATAGATTACCTCTAATAACTTTCAGTCAGAGAACTAAACTTGGGCTGGTCACATTGAGGCATCCCTAAACTTTGGGAAAGTTGAGATTTGGAGTTGTCTGCTGTAAGAAGGTCATCGGGGATCTGGAGAATACTGTACTTAATTAAAGAAGTGTACGTAGAGAATGGAGTGAGCGGTTTGTCTTGCTTAAAAAGAAACAAAATCATAAATTAATATATTTTAAGCGAGACTCGAAAGCTAGAAACCCAAGCCCAAATGTTAAGCTTGGGTTTGCTGCCAAGAGTGCTGCTTGATACTGCACGATTAGTCTGAATAACAAGATTATGGCTGATGAATCCTTTGTGTTGACACAGGCAAGTTACATGCAGAACATTGTTTGTTTGGTTTTGTTTTTGTCTTAACACCACCTTTGGCAGCTGAAAAATTGCACAGCGTTAAAATGAAACCTTAATGGAACACAAAGAAAAACTGTACAGTTTCCAAAGTCTCTGTTGGGAAAGTTTTTCACATTTGATGCATCAATTCCCAAAGTAAGGTAATTGGAGAAAATTGTGGTGTAATCCTCAATAGAAACATATGTTTCTTATACAGCAGAGAAAAGTGTCGTCTGAAACATTCCCTTCAGGAGACAAATGTTTCCCTACTTCATATCGAGGTTTTTGGATGGGTAGTTTGCCAACTTGCTCTTCCCAATGAAAGAAGGTGAGGCCGTGCCCACTGAAAAACATTCATCTCCAGGCAGGAGGAGGCATGGCTGAAAGACTCTGGTAGAGGCTTAGATTCTGTTTGCTTGCGAGACTCAGAGGCAGCTGGTGGTGGGGCTGCGGCTCCCTCTTTAAGGACCATGAGTGGTCATGAGTGTTGCTTCTTTTCTTTGATTCCACTAGGAATAAGTGAAAGGTGATGCTAGGGATGATTGAGTGAAAGGAAGGGATTCCCTTCTGCAGAGAAACATGAAGTTTCATAGCATCAAAGGGCAGACTATCTCTGCCATAACTTGAAACCATAGATCTGAGACACATGGATTTCATCTGTGCTGGATGTGAAACAAAAGCATAAGGTAGTACTGTACTGAATATGATGCTGATTTTCTTTCTTCTTGTTTTCTTTTATTCTTCCATTTCTTCTGGGAAAAGATGTGCTGGATGCCCATTAACTCAGCTAAGCCAATTTTTAGTCAACCTTTATCCCAAAATTTAAGAGAGATTTAAAAATGTATATATTGTGAAATATTCCAATAAGTAATCCATTTTAGAGGAAACCACTTTCACGTGGATGCAAAGAAAGTTAGAAAAATAACTACTCATTGTCAGCCTGGAAGGATGTACCGAGTTCTTTCCAGGATGCTTTAAACATTTGCATTAAAGATTTGGATAGTGAAACATATATTAAACTTACTAAATTTGCAAATGATACCAAACTGGGCAAATCTGCAGGCAGGTTGCTGGATGAGATTAGAATTCAAAATTTTCTTTGCAAATGGTAGGAATGGCTTGAAGGGAAAAGGCTGCACTCAGTGAGACCAAGTGCCAAGATCTGATCATAGGTGGAATTGAATATTTTGGCAAATACAAGCCAGGGAATGCTTTTTTTTACGGGAAAGAATCTGAAAGGACTTCAGCAGATGGGAAGGTGAACAAACTTTGGGAGGAAAAAGCAAATACATTGAGGACGGGGAAGATGTCATGCATCTGAGATGGCAAAGAACATTAATCTATTTTATGAAGCATTGTTGAGACTTCATCTGGGTTGGTATGCTCTCTGTTGGATGCAGTGAGGTGAAAGCTGTGCCCCAGAGGTGAGGTTATAAAGGGAGCAAGGAGGCTGATCAGAGGTTTGCTGAATGTGGCCTCAAGGACAGGCTGGAAGTGTTAGGGAGCACGGTCCACAAGCATCAGATCTGTAAAGGGAAGCTACGCAGAGAAAGGGGAATCTTTTGCTCACCGTGTGCCCTTGACATAAGAAAAAAGAAATTAAAAGTGGAGTAAATAAGATTAAGTTGAAGAGCACAGCCTGAGAATATGGACTGCTAAGGACTTCAGAAGGCTAAGGAATTTCAGGCTGAGATAATTTTTATGGAAGGGTTGGATGAAGATGATCTCTCCTCAAGGGAGCCCTTGTTCAGGATGACCTCCCAAACATCTTTTCATCCCTTATCTATAATTTGTGTGCAGCAAGTCTTGAATTTAAGATGTGACCATGTGACTCTAAAGCAGGACATGTGGGTGTTTGAATTAGCTTCTTGGACCCTTCTGTCTGTTTTGGTTTTGTTGTTATTGTTTTGGGAGGTGGGATGGATCAGAGCACAGGCACTGGAAACATGCTTGAATTCAACCCTGGATGTGTACCTAGGCATTTTATTTTTCAGAGCACCAGGCCTAAGACCCCTGCAATTAAGCAGATAATCAGGAAAATAAGGGGTTGGGGAGATAGATGCCATGAGAAACTGTCTTCACTCTCTCTCTCAGAGGCTAAATATAATTTCTTGTGTAATTTCACTCCACCCCTGTTGTCATCTACAAAATATGAGATAATGATGCTCCAGTCTCCTATATGAGGGTTAGAAAGCTACATGCTTTAGAGATTGCAAGGTGCTGAGGAGAGACACAGCAAGATAGCTTCTACTGGTGGGACAAAAGTTGTGGCCACAAAGAGCTTTTCCTTCCATGTTCTGAACTTTATGTTCTGTGTTGACAGGATATGAAAGCATCAGAGAGACTACATACTTCTCTGTGAGGGTGCAGGAAGGAGGATGCTTGCTTTGTTCATTCATCTTTGATACATACCATCACATAAGAAGTGCCTCTTCAGGACAAAAGGCACCATTTCATTGCCTGGTTCATCTCTGGTTCATGCCTCCTGAAAGTATTTGGTGTGTATCTCTCCTTGCTTTCTGCAGGGACCTAGCTTTGTAAATCAACTGCTTGGGATAAGAAAACAAACAAACAAACAAACAAAAAGCAGATTTTCCACATGACAGCATTGTTTATATCTTCTACAGTGAGAATTAAATGTAAAAGTTATATCTTTTGAAGATCAAGAAATGACACAGTGGGAGAATATAATGTAGTGTAAATAGAGGGTAAAGTGTAAACTATCAGTGCAATGCTAAATGAAAGATCTCCTTTCTTTCAGGCATAATCCCTTCCAGAACAAGATGCACTGCTTTTACCTTGGGATTCTGTTTCATTTCAAAGATTTCCCTTTAATATTTGCTATGGCTGCATTTCACTGTGCAGTATGGATTCGTCTTGTGCTCTCCAGGTGCGTTGAGTTGTTTGTGCGGATCTAGCAGAGAGAAATCTGTGGTATTCATTGAGAAAGACCTCAATCGCATAACAACGGGTTGTGAATTAAATACACGCGCAGCAGAATGAGGCTGGGATTTTCCCGTGCAGGTTCACTTTTGAGTTTTGTGCTCAGAAGGGCTTTATTTTGCACCTCTGGCATTATGGTAAGAATAGGGTCTGATAGTAAGAGCAGTAGGGCCATGCGGCAGCTGAATGCGTGGGCTGGAATTTTGGTTTGCTCGCAGCCCGTTTTGTGAGCAGGACCTCAGGCATGATGGCTGCAGGAGCAATTCTGGAGCCTTTCTTTAAAGGAGGAGTCTCCTCCACTGCTGTAGCAGCTCTGTCAGAGGAGCTCTCTTTTGCAGAGGTCGTAACTGCCAACCTGTCAGGTATTTCCAGGAATCTTCGGTCTCCCCGGGGAGCAGCAGGCAGCAGGGTATAATGCCACAACACTGACATATCACTTACTTAGTTCTGATGGACTTAGCCTCTCCGTGAAGTATGCAAACCGTCTCTGTCTTGTGCAGAATTTGCATTATCTAAAGATCACTATGTATGCTACGGTCCATTCGCCTTTGCAAATGCTGTTTAAATATAGCATCCATAAATAAATGTTAAATAATTCATGAACATAATTTTGTAAATTCTGCTAGGCCACACCTCTCTAGGGGCATATTTATGAACATGCGTCAGCCTGGAATCAATGCGTCTGCCAAGCGCCCTACCTCTGAGGCAGAATTCCCACATCTAGCCCAAAATGCTGCAAACGACTCTGATTCCACTTCACTAGTCATCCATCATACTGTCACTTTAATTCAGATGCTGCTACTTGTTTTAATAACATACATCTTACACAAAGAATATTGCTAACACAAGATTCTTGAGGTAGATTTTTACAACCTCATAAAATGGTATTAACCCTTTGATCCCTGATATTCTTTTCATACAGCTTTTTTTATGCTTATCAATAACCTGTGTTCACGGGGTCTATTCACGCTGGAGAATCCTACATCAATCACCGCTGTAAAAATATTATTCCTCCAGCATTACCCTAAAGAATTATGGAAAGAATAAAAGTGTTATTGCAGGAATTATTTAGCAAACAATAGGTGGATAAAATGTATTATGGTAAGTGTTAAATTATATCACCTCATTATAGGAAACTACCTGAGATAGCACAGAAGGTAGTTCAGTGCTTTTTCTAAGTAGTTCAAAGAGAACAATAGCAGAATCCCACAAAAGGCTTTGCTGCGAAACCCTGGAATGACAAGGCAAATGATGTGTTATGAAATAAAATGACAGTGAGAGGGGAAAAAAAAAGGAAATTCTACCTATTTCTGAGGTGCGCTTGGATACATTTTTGGGGTTGACAGGTGGAGAGTAGTTGTAATTTACTGTTAGCTCTTCAACACCCGAGTATTTAAAGGGTATAACCGTTTTGGCTGGTCTTTATAGAAGTACCTTCCTTGCTATAACAGGGAAAAACAGGGGCTGTGCAATTTCAAAAAACATTTTGCTTCTGTTCTGAATAGTGAAGATGCCAAGTTATTTCTTTCTTCCTTCTCCCTGCTCTATTCCTTTGCAGTCAGCACTAGCAATTAGAAAATATTCCACTGAAATGCTCGATGAAACCAATTACTAAAATCATACCCATATTTTAGGTATTATTAAGGATACCTAAACAAGGTTGGGTTCTGTGATTTCACCAACTAGACTCTTATCAGCTAATGCAGATTTAGAGAGGGGAAAAAAAAAAAAAAGCATAATGTTACGCTGGGCTCATGGGATTCATTTGATCAACATGATTAAATTATTTCCTTACTCAGCTAGAAGGAAATTACTAGTAACCAGACATTATGTGTCTGTTAATTATGTGCAATAAGGTTCTCTGCTATCACACCAGCTCTTGCATTCACGTTCTGTGTGTTTTAAAGGCATTCTCGTTTTTAAAATGTAAATATTGAAAAGGAGCAGCTATGATTTTCTTTCACTTATTTCATAAATACACAACGTGCCAAAAAGCACTTGTGAAGAAGCAGCTGTTTGTCCTTGTGGCAGTCGTAGTCAAGTTTGTAGAGAGGACGTGCGAGCATTTCACGTGCTTTGGGTCGCCCCCACCAGGAGGGGTTTTTTGTGTTGCAATGGTACCTTATTTTTAAGCTGGATCATTTATTTTAGTAAGGAATGTGAAGGAGAGTTTGCCGGAAACCTGTAATATTGCTTGAAATATTTAATCTCTCTGATGCAACGCCTGCTCACCTATGCATTGTCTTTGTGCCAGATCTACATTCTGCTGTGATGCAGCCCAATCTAGGATTTCAAAAGGATGTTTTATAAAGGAAGAAACAACATATGGTACAAGAGGGGCCTTATTCTTTTTCTAATGAAATGATGGGCTTCTGTTTCATATTAAAGTGTTAATAGGTCTGAAATTAGGTCTCAAAAAAGAGAATAGTGCTTTTAAAATTCTTAATATGATTCATTATCTGCAGTCAAAACCAGATGACATTTATTTTTATCCAAAAAAAAAAAAAAAAAAGCAAGCCAGAGGAGAAAAAAAAATGCTGGATTCAGACTCTGATTTATTGAACGGAAAGCTCTTTAGAATCAGAGCTTGGACTGGAGGCTGGAGGTTTTGTTTGAGTTTGAGAAGCTTCATATGTTTATGAAATCTAAACAAATATTTCAAAGAAGGTGGTGTCACATTTGAAGTAAGTGATCCTATTAGGCACCAGGATACGGCTGCTTTGTTGAAGGACTGGGCAGCATTTTATGTATGATAGTGCTGTGTACTGCTAATATACCGAGACATTACTTTCATCCGAAACGCCGATAGGACTGAACTTCTCTCATGCACTTTGGCTTTCAGTGTTAATAATAAATGAATAAAGTTCAGAGGATAGGAGCTAAATGGATATTGTGCTTTAAAAGAATGAATTTTAACTAACGGCATGCCGAGCTATTCAGAAAGAAGCGAAAGGCAGCGAAGGGATATATTCATTGGGAGTGGGTGAGAGGGCTGTAACGTGGCATTCGTATGACTTAAACCAGCACGAAACAATAGAAATTCAGACATGAATTAAAGTATATGTTGGCTGGAAATTAAGAAGGTTCAGCGATGGCTTCCTGTTCATGTGGATTTTCAGTACAACGTTTTTTTGCTTCAGTTATGTCCCTGAGAGAAGCCATTTCTTCCACATCCAGTGATTTGATATCATTATCTTAGTGCACGTCTACCAAGGAAGCAAGCATCATCCTAGTGCTTTTCGTACACCTTAGGTGCTGCTAGTAGGCATCCAGGAAGGTCCTTTCTCTGGAAACATCATCTGGGTGATGCCATCAGACTTTCTTTATCTGGTTATTGCAAACCACCAAGCTGTACTGGTGTTATTCTTGATCAAGAAAATTTGTCAGTGGTCCAAACCCTCTGTCACTGTTAGTTAGCTTCAGTATTACGATGTCACTTTCCATCAGCAGTGGGTCTCTCTGGGTTTGTGTATGTTGCACTTGTAGTATTTGGAAAAAGGCAACTAAGAGCAAAATCATCCCGTTTTCATGTAGCCTTTGCCAATGGCTTTTCTTCATCTCATCTCTAGATACTGAACTGGTAACCTGAGAAGACCAGGCATTTGTGGGTGCTATCAAATTCTGGAAATACAAAGCACCATTGTGTGTAAGTAGCACTGTGTCTGAAGTCACAAAACAACCATCCTCAGCTCTTTATGAGAGATACAAAAAAATTATATAGTGAAAAACTAATCCCAAAATGATGTGCGTATATGTGGAGTGCTATGCCTGACATTCACATTAATACCAAATGAGTTCATCATGATTAATGTTATTGCATTAAATATCGAAGGAATTAATAATGATTAGACCATTATTTTAAAGGGTTACCAACATGACACCAGCTCATTTTTTAACAGCTGTAGACAGTTGGTTTTGGACTTTTTCCTCTCTGCACATTTCCAGTCCTCACCTTCTACCAAATATACTCACTTGGAATTTCATCTTATTGAATTTATGATTTTATGGCTGTGTTTCCTGCCAGGGCTAAATCCAAGTCCCAATGAAGTCATTAGGAGCTTTGCTATTCACTTTCAGTGCTGCAAAAAGCTGAGGCCTGATCCTACATTCCCTGGAGTGACAAGCACTATTTCCATTGGCTTCAGAGATCCTAGGAAGGAGCTAGGAATATATTAGCTTATTGTTATTACTGATATTTAAAGCATAAGGAAGATTTCTCTATTACGTATCAGATACACGTGTGGAAAAATGGAAGGAATAACAAAAATTGAGTAGTAAAGAAATCAAAGGTGTAAAATGCTCCCGGAAAACTCCCCAAAAACCACGAGAATTTGTGCTAAAACTTGAGTGAATGGCTTCGCTTTGTTGCACGCTGCAGCCCCGCACATCGGGATAGAACAGATCTGGGATGGGGAAAAACTTTAAGCAGTTTGCTAGGAAAATCCACCTGACTGAGTCTGGGAGGAAATTTGCACTGCAAAGTAAACGTGCTGGCCTGAAAGAAGGGACAGTTACCAAGCAAAAAAAGGATTCTCTTAATGCAGTCCTTACACCTCGAATGGGGCAGATGTGAAGACAGAGATGGTCTTGCTTGCTTCCTGCCCTTCAACATTTTGTTTTTAATAAAAACTCCCTTCTCTGATCTTAAAGGGAATCTTTGCTTGAGGAACCATACATTATGTGCATTCTTCTTCTTTTTACAAAAAGAAATGCCTTTGAAGAGATCAATAAGAAAGTCCAAATTACATGTGCAGTGTTGTGTTTTAAATAAAACTGGCTTAACTGGGCTAAAAAAAAAAAAAAAAAAAAAAAAAAAGTAAGATGCAAACTTCACAAATAGGAAAAATGCCTAAGCCAGATGATTAAGAGCTACGTATTTTACGGGAATGGCTGCCAATGGTTGGGTAATACACTGTTTTTTGATGCAAAAATAATATTATATTCCATTCCACACTTTTATTAAAACTAAAGAAGCCGGAAGTTCTCATAAATTATCTATTCAGTAGAAACTCCTAAGACCTGTTAAATCTATTTTGAAGTATTAATATTTCATAAGCAGTATTTAAAAATAGTGTATATCAAAGTGTGTGATTTATAGAGAGAAGAAAGAAAATATTTTTCCATTTCCAATCTGAAATCCTTGGATGGAAGAATAAATCTTTTAACATTTGTCTGCTTTTCTTTGCTTTTTGTCTCTGCTGACTTTTCACAGGCCTCAGCTGAGATTAAATTGCTTCTTGATCAGCTGCTGGTGATTAGTCATTTCATCCCCTTCACAGAAAAGTAGATTAGGAGTAACAGTTTGGCTGCGATTTTTTTTTCCTCTTTCCTTTGTTTAGAATTTTTCTGTAGTTGCTCTGTAAAAATGGTAGCTTTGGGTTTTCATCGCGACTTTTATTGTGCAGTACAAGAAATTCAAGAAAAGAGAGGATTAAATTGGTTGCCAGAAGCTATCTTACTGTAATGTTGCTTTTCCTGTAGCTCTTCCTGTTGTGTCTAAGAGCAATCAAGCTCTTTAGCTATATACGTGTGCATTAGGAATTAAATATCAAAGGCTATTCTGTAGCATTGAGGCTCTTGGACGCAAAGCTGCCCACTTCGTTAGAAGTTTTTGCCTTCAAAGCTAAGATGATGATGTGGAATGGGCCATAGCCTATGAAAATACTTGGTCCTTCCCAGGGAGTTGGCCAAGAGTGTGCTGGATAAACTGGGCCAGAACACGTAAGGGTTGGGTCTGAAGCCTGAGCGATACAGGCAGTAGAGCTGCTGCTTGATGTAAAACATTCAAGTGCCTTTAGCTTGCATGCTACGTATGTGCATCGTGCTTGCTGTGTCCATTCTGCTCTGCTTTTCTTCTGTAAGTGTGGTATCTTTTTCTTTCAGTTGGTATCAGTGGACAGTGGCAGTAATTGCCACCTCTAAAAAGTCAGACCACAGAAGTCAGAACCTAAAGTTCAGATTCACAGTTCCCTTTTTAAAATCTCCTATTTAAAGCTACACTTAAATCTCATGGAAGGCATAAAGTGTAGATTTTAGTGGATAGGCTTCAATAAGGATATTTTTTTTTGTACCAGATCAATATATACCACCTTGAAAAATGTGAGTCTAGCTGTATTTAGCCAGATCCATATATTATGTATGAACTAGTCTCTGAATTGGGTATTATGATCAAATATAGTGACAATAAAATAATATGCATGGGATCTTTTGCATAGAAGAATTTGCATGCTAGAGAAATATATCCAGTCATATCCCATACATTGAGATATCACTGTTTTTGTTGTTTCTGTTATCTGTGACGTTCTGTCTGATAAAAATACCTGAAAAAAATGCGTATTAAAAAAGAGATACTTTCACGTGTGGATGGTGTGCAAGTAGTGGGCTGACCAAAGAGAAACGTGTGTGTGTGTATCAATGTGCTTTGTAAGGTACATTGAGATCCACTGGTATGTTGTACAAAGCCAAGTTATTAGGTCTGCTAGAAGTGTTTTTTAATTAGTACAGTGTGAAATCAAAGCACTGTGTGTATACTTCAATTCTGGTTATCCGGTTGTGTGGTGTTGTTTTAGATTGTTGTTTTGGTTTTTTGTTTGTTTGTTTTTGTTTGGTTGGGGTTTTTTTGTTTGGTTGGGTTTTTTTGGAACAATTTCCAGTGATTCCTGTCCAATTCCAGGGCCTTGCAGCAGCAGACTCTGTGCAGGGAAGATAGTTCAGAGATACGTCCTATTTGATTGCCAGGGGGACTGCAAAGCAGCAGGTTGGAGAAGGCTGGGGGTGGCAAACCCATTGGCATAGTGAGGGATATGTTGACCTGGCAGGTCTCAGGGCACTGCTTGGCTGGCTGCTGCCAAGTATTTGTTACCAAAATACCTTAAGGACCACAGAGGACATCAGTATGAGTTGCGCCAGTGGCTTCAGTGGGGACAAAGATTTTTGTGGATCTAATACTTGTCAGAACTTGTGTGACAGAAGAAGGTTTAAATGCTTATCTGTGGCCACAATCCTCATAATTTCAGAGGAGACTGGAAGTTGACCATGGCCTTCCCTGATGTCACTGGCTATCTGGGCACCCAGGGAGCCCGGCTCTCCCATCCCCACGCCTTTCCTACAGCAGGTCAGTAAGACTTATAGCAGTCTAAACTGGGAGAGTGTTACCTACTTAAACTGTTTTTCTGACTTAATAAGAATTTTTCATCTACAGCAAGCCATTTTAAAATATTGTCTATACACAAACAGTCATTCTGAATAATAGGCCTGCACACAGTAAATGTCAGCTCTTTAAATCACAGAGGACTTCGGAAGCGGAGTAGAGAATGCTTCATAACAGTTTAAACTTCAGCCTCCCATTTATTATGTATGTGTTTATAAATCTCCGAGGGGCACTCTTTTTTCCTTCTGGGAAACCCAAAGGAGCAGAGTTGTTTGTCAGCGGGGCTGGGTGCTGTGCGGTGCTGTGGCTGCTTCTCTGCAGTCTGACCCCATTCGGTTTCAAGGTTGGTATCCAAGGTTGTGCCTGAGGAAATTTTTATTTATTTTCTCCTAATCAGCGGCATAGGAGACCTTTTGTTTCTAGAGAGATAATACCGGGAGAAGAAAAAGTGGCGAGGAGTCAACAGCGCAGTGTTGTGTTGTGTTTTCTTTTTCAGTCTGAACATGAGTAATCACCACCTATAGAAAAGGGCTTTCTGTTTGTCACATAGGAAGAGTGTAAGGGTATCGTGCGCAGCCATGGCTTTGAAAAATTTCTTCAGCGTTCCCATTCATCTTGGTTAGTATGAATACTTTAGCATTAAATGGAGAAAAGGAGAATCCATCAATAGTTAATAACTGACCTTAAGATAGGAATTCAAAGTTCACTACAATTAAACCCAAGTGTCAGCAGAACCCACGAGGGAGGCTATCAATATATTTGACTATACCTACCCATAGATAGCAGATTTAAATTGTATAAGGGAGAGAGCTGTGCATTATTCCTAATAAAAACATATCGTTGCACTGTCTTATATCCCAGACAAAACACAGAAGTTCTGTGTTATGAATGATAGTGGGAGAAAGCACACTGAAGAGCAAATGTGATCCTGGATGGAATTTCATTTCATGACTCTATTGTAAACCAGATGTTTGTCAGATTCAGTGGGAGAATGTATCCATCTCGAAATTTTTAATAAGATTATGTAAAAGATTAAAAGCAAACAATTACAGCGTGCGGGATTTAAAGATAATTGTACCTCTCTTAAATTTGTTATTTGCTTGGTAGATCATTAAAATATTTACACAATCTATCTATGGTGCCGTGCACCTCATGGATGGCTTCTTTCATTATGATGTTTGATGTTCATCCACAACATCAGAAAAACAAAACATAAAAAGGCTGTTCCACAGACATAAACAATACTTGTGATGTAAAAAATATGCTCTATTATTTAAGGACAAAAAAAAAAAAGTGCAGCCAAACCTCTGAGTTGTGGAGTGAGATTCTGACACTTGGAGAAGAGAATTACATTTCCCTATAGAGTTCAGTGCTAGATTCACCCCAAGGGAAATTGCTCTGGATAGAAAGTCAGTATGTTGTCACTCTTGCTGCTGCAGCTGATTTTTTTTTTTTTTCACTTTCTATCCCCTTCCAAAGGAAAGGCAATGATTAAAAATAAATAAATAAATAAATAAAAAGACCAGGGAGAGGAGAAATGGAATCTTTATTTTGTAGCTGAGACCTCATAAATGATTGTTTTGCTGTTGCTAATTTGTTCATGCCAGCATCCTTGCAATACCAGTGGGGCAACTTCTCAAAGCTATATCCAGGGCCAGTAAATCCCAAGGATTCCTGTCTTTTCTACTGACTTTTTTGTTAGCATTTTGCAAGGGAACTTCATAGCAGGGTGTGTCTGTACACAGAGATATATGCAGAGATGCTGCAGTGATACAGCATTGTACTATTTAAAAAGCTGATAAGCAGGTCTATGTGAAGGATTTTTGAGGTTTTTACATGAAATAGCACTTATAGGAATTGGAATATGTGTTGATTTTACTATCTGTTTCGTTTCAGGAGACACCCTCTGCTCGGCACATTTCTAATTCATGGGGATTGAGGATAAAGTAAGTGAAACTTGTGAAATGTGAGAATAACTTTTCCTTTGACTTATCTCCCGTGTAGCTACAGGATGTGTAAGTCAGTTTGGACTTCAGTTGTGATATTTTAATGCACCAACCAACTTATTGTGAATTGTAACTAAGATCTATAGCACTTTAATTATTTCTGGTACCACCAAGATCTACTGAATACAAAATCTCTACCAAGTCAGAAGACACTGTTAATGGTGAGATATAATGTACTAAACTCAGGAAGTAGGCTTTTGAATGGGGTGCTAATTCAACCGCATTATGGACCATTTATGGCCCAGATGGATTATTACAAATGGAAGATATTGCTGATGATTGCTATACCTAAGTTAATGATGTGCTAGAAACCTTGACTCTCAGTAGCTGAGAATTGTGCTGCTGTGCTGCTCTAGTCTCTTCTGGCTGCCTCTTTCTCTCAGCCAGCCCTTCTGCATTGGATAGCCTGGGAGGGTTCAGCACTTCCAGCACAAAGCTTAAGGAGACCTTAAGTTGCACGAGGAGAGGTTAAACATGCTAAAATGTACTGTTTACTAGAAAACTACTGCTGATGTCTCAATGGAAAGAAAGCAAAAGCTGTCTGTTAGTCTGAGAGACAGAACAAGGATTATCTCTGATTGTTTGCTTGGTTGTTGTGGTGGGCTTAGGAGGACAATGTGTGTGTATCTGTGGGAGAAAGGAAAAAACGCACTGGAATACTGTCCTGAAGACTCGATCCAAAACTTTTCTGCAACTCTCTTCCTGACACTAACTGGACACCTCCTATCGGTATGGGACATCCCCTGAATATTTAGTGAGAACACTGTGATGAGCTGGACAGATTATTTTCTCAGCAAACTCCCTATATTCGTGTAGTTGGCAAGACAGGGCGAGTCGTCAATGTCTTGGCTTCCATTTATGTTTGACAAATAGCACTGCGATTATTACCCTGTTGAGATACTGAAATGTATCTCAAAAGCCCTAAGCAGGATAGTTGCTGAGAAGTATTTCTTGCATTGAGTAATGTAATTTTACAGCCTTGAGATTGTCTTGGAGAACTTTACTAAGTTAAAAATGTCAGCCAAGATCAAAGCGTAGTGAAAAATACATTGCTGAAGCACCAAATCAGAGCTTAGGGGTAGCAGACCTGTCCTAGGAGACTGTGTCCAGATCCAGTACCCACTTATCCCTCACACTGGCCCCTCACCATGTTAGCTAATCTTGTTTTAGAGATACAGCACAGGAAAAGATAAAACATGAAATGGCTGAATCTGACTTAACTTTGAATGTCTGTCAAGTTTCATGTCTTTTAAGTCCTAAACAGATTTCTTTCACTTATATGAGTCACTCCATGGCAGGTCTACATAAATCAGAAAGCGGTCTGGGAGAAGGTCCTTTAGTTGCCAGATTCCTGTATCACAGGTTCCAGTAGAGCACCTCATTACATGTGTATATGCCGAAGGGATTTGAGATTCAGTAATCATTGAGGAGTGGGACTTTCCTCATAGCTAAATACCCTGGGGAACAAGTTGCAAAGGTTAGCTGAATCTGTCAGGTTTTTCGAGTACAACAAAGAATCTTGTCCATTCGGTCTAAATAAAGTGTAATCTCAGCTGCATGGGTCAAATATTCCAAGTTCATTTACAAAATCACTGGCCAAATGTCACAAGTTCCAGGCAGACTTAAAATAGAGCAGTGCAATCTATCAATACTTAAGCATATTGGAGGGAGAGCATCATGGCTGGGAGTGTTATTTATTCAGTGAAGCACATGCTAAATTGAACAGCATGCTTTGGATAGAGAGGGTGAGGGTCTAGCACTCGTCTTTCCAAAGAGCTTTTTTATTTCCATACAGAGAGATTTTATACTCGAAAGAACTGTAACAAAAGCCATTTAGACTCACTTGCAGTCCAAGTGTATTATTTCTCCCTGTTACGCTGGAAGTCTTAAGGAAAACAAGTTTTTGCTGATAATTTTCAGTTCGGATTGGACCTGTTTGGGCTTATAAGGTCATTCGCTTGACTGAGCAACCACGGACGTTGCACAGTGGGAAGTGGGCAGGGCTAGTGCTTGACAGCTGTTCTTGGGAGTGATGGCCATATGTATCCCTTGCCACAGGACTGGTTTTCTGATTGAGATCATTCATTTGTGGAAATACATGCCTGCGCTCTGAGGGATGATGCTGTAAATTCAAAATAACTCCTCTGCTATCTGTACGGCAGCTCCAACTGGCACAGGGTCCATTGTCCCACTGAACCTTCCCCTTCCATCTAAGGGTTGCCGTGCTCTGGAAAAGGGGCAGAATATTGTCTTCCCATAGAAAGCAAAATTGTTTAGATACTCCCCGTGAGGCTTTTTTTTATTGCCTTTGTCGTGTGGCACATCTATGGGCAAGGCTCCTGGTCCGGTTGTGTGCCAACACCTGTGTGTGCTCAGAGGAAAGGTATTTTTGTCTCTGTGCCTCCGTCTCCTTCATTCTCTGTCTGGCTCATTCACTTATCTCGTAAGCTTTGTTATCACTGAGAATGCCTCTCATTGTGCTCAGATACTGCGCCTATCGGAGTGATCTTGTTTGAGATATCTTCATTTCACAGATGAATATAACCAAGCACGCAACAACCCTTAAAGGCCTTTACTAAGATTGCAAAGTGAGGTAATGTGAGAATTATGATTGCCTGTACACACTGAATTCAGCCTCATTGTGCATATGTGTCAAGATACAATCTTTAGTGACGTGTTCACTCATTATTTCTTCCACAGTCCGCTTTTCTTAGCTGTCAGTCTGTTCTTCTAACTCACTTGCTCTGTGTACTTTCCTAGGCCTTTAAAATAGCAACCTGAAAGCACAGAAATGCTATTGTGCTGACATTCATATGAGCCATCACTATCTTGACATTTTGCGGTGTTCTTTTTTTTTTTTTTTCTCTCCTTTATTTTTAGAGAGCTAAAATCACAAAGGTTGAATCTTACCATCTCTGCACAGCATACTCAGTTTATGAAGCAAAAAGGTTCTCATCAGGCAGCAGTCCCACGAGCAGGACAAGTCTTTGTGCTCTGCAATGTTCAGCAGGTAGCCAGGGCACCTCCTTACCTCTTGTCTCTTCTTCCTTGTATGTTTTGCCAAAACCGTATGTTTCAACAGCCTTTGAAGCTGTGCTGATGCTACATGGTGTCTCGGTACTACCACGTGAGTCTGACAAAATGGATATATTCTGAATTGATTCTGCTTCTGCGCTATAGCTGCAAAGTACCATGGCTGTTGTGACAGAAGAGACTTCATCTACAGCCACATGTAATTAACACACCGCTGACACGACGCGAGTGAAAGCACTGCTCAGCCTGCAGTTTAGCAGGTGTAAGAGTGACCTGTTGATGCCAGGCAGCCCACTTTTTCTTACTACTCCCCGTTCCCAATACCACATTTTTATACTTTTCCTTAATGTTTTTCAATACAGGCCTCAGAGGTTCAGAGCGGCCAGGTGGGCAATTAAACACATGTGGCTGGGCTTCCTTCTGTTCTTTAGTCCTTGCCATTGTTTAACCTACAATAAATTTTGACACATAGAAACAGCAAGCAGCTTCATAACAGGATGGTTAACAACAGATTGTGGGTTTTTTTTGTTTGTTTTTCTGGAGTCAAGCTTGCAGGTATGCAGGGCTTTACTAAAACTTTGTTTCCATTAGCTCTGCAATCCACAGCATTTATAAATTCATAACTCTAATCCCCCCTTTTTTAACTAAATCCATGAGTAATACATTCAATCCAACCCGATTGTACCTGCTCTAGCACAGGTGTCAAACTGCTGTGGAAATAAACGGTGGTTGGCTCTGAAAAAAGAAAAGAATTCCTCACGAAGTAACCCTCAGACATGCTGCTGTTGCTGTTTGCAAAGCTGTTGTCTTTCATCAACTTGTTTTTGCAGAAGATTTTGAAAAGCCATTTGGGATTGTATAAATATGTGAATATAATTGGCTTTCCAATTCCACAGCTTATCAGGAGAAAGAGAAAAGGGGGGGGACCCCGAGATATTTCAAAGACAATAAGTGCATTTGATATAATAGTCAATGATTTTGTCTTTTGTTGTTTAACCCAGGATTGAAGAAACAGATGGTAAGATTTTCTAGGAAGCTTAAAACAGAAGCCAAGCTAATACAAAACTGTTTAGCTATCAGACAGGGTAAATCCATTCTGTCGCTTTCTCTCTCTCTCTTTTTTTTTTTTCCAAATCACAACCCATCAAAAGAAAGGTTTAGCTTCATAAAAAGATATTTACCAGGAAGCTTTTTTGCAAAGGAGAAGGGCATGCTTTGTTAAACCAGATGCATTTTATTTTTCCTGGAACCAAGATTTATGAAAGCAGTATGCTCATATTTCTCCATATACAGTAATTGGAACTCATTATGCTAATTGTATTTCCATTATCACTAATTAACAATCATAGTGACCTGGCCCACAGTCTAATTTGTCTTTAATCTGTTTTTGTATAGGGAGTTTTACCCTGTAATTTCAAGGTGATAATTCTATTCGGCGCAACTTTATTGAATGGTGGAATGTAATACTTGTAATATTTAGGGCCGTTCCCAATCAGATAGTTCAAAGGGAATGGGAAGGGAATTTATACCTGTCTGTGCTGTGACATTAGTGGATCTCACTCCCTTTGTAACCTACCCGTGTTAGACTTAACCTGTGTTCAGCTTATTTGGAGTAACTGGGGCTTGCTCAGCATCTTCTGATGAGATCTGCAAGCTGTGAAGGAATGTTTGTGTGTTTGTTGGTAGATCAATCTGTGTGAATCTGCCATTTTTTCACTTTCTGGCACTTTACCTGCAGGAAAACAAGATTTTCCTTAAATGGTAGTTTTGGTGCAGTAAAAAACACATCCTATGTCTTAAGGGGAAAAACCCCCCTCTGAGCTGAGCATGTAAAGTGTTCTAGTTTTCTCTTTGTACTTCAGCAACAACTAAGTACTTGTTCACTTTTTCTCCAGGGTTTGCTGGCATTCAGATGTTCAGGGTTGTTTTTTTCATTGTTTTCAGTGTGAGAGTGCTGTGCCAATGGGCTTCTGCAAACCCTACCGCTCATCCCTCTGTAGTCTATAACAAAAACACTCCCAGCGACTTATTCCTGTTGACCCTAATATTTTTCTGTGCTGCTGCTCACCTGCTGCCCTTTTCCTTCCCTCTGCTGATTCACTGGCTGCGCATTGCTGCTGATGTCACGTTGTCCCCATCTTACTCAGTGATCGATTTATACCGATAACTGTGCTGTACAAGTCCTCTCCCTTAAATCCCTGGCTTATATCTTGGCTTTCTATCCACACGGGGTTCCACCTTTCAGTGAGGTAGGTACTAAATTTATCCGATTAGCTGTATTATCCCATACCCTTTGCACCGCTCCTGCTGTGTTTTGTCACTGAGGACTTTTGAAGCTGGGAACGACTGTAATCTGAGTCATTGATCTCAGCCTGCTTCCAGTCTCACCCTTTCTGTCCCAGGAGCAGCCTGGATCTCTGTGTAAAGGAAATGTGTATTGTTTGGTGTCAATATAGCTCAACAGCTTGACGTCGCTTGTTGATTTGGCCTCGGATGGGTGTGAACACACACACATATACACTTAAGTTTGCATGTGAGGGTATGTATAAATTTATATGGAGGTGCACATACATATGCATACATATACACATCTTTTGCCCTGCCAGTTACTTTCCAGCTTATTTCTTCTGTTGCAGCTCTCTCCCCACAGAGCCTTGATATCCTCCTACATGCCACTTCCCTGCTTCAGGAAGAGATGAGTCATTTCAGTGTCACAAATCCTCGCAGCTTCTTGTCTTCCCCCTGGAATGTGTCACCTCCTGAATCCGCAAGTGAGCCCCACTTGTGTGTGACCCTCCGTCTCATCTCCCTGGGGGAGCTGGTAAAGTTCTAAGGGTCTGATCCCACTTCAGCTGCCTGCATGGCACAGCCTTTATGCAGTAAATGCTGCTCCTTCACCAAGCACATAAATCAAAGAGTACCACCTAATCAACAAAATAATCTTAATCAATGCTTTCACCGTCTGGCTTTCCCTAGCAAATATAACTCCCTGTTGATGTTTCCCATCCTCCCTTCTGTTGTACCAGATGGTGTATGTTCCAGTCTTTTTATTATCCTTCCCTGACCACGACACTTTGCTCAGTCCAGAGATCTTCATACCGCATCCCCTGAGTGTTCTCTTCAGCAGCTCTGTCCTGCTCATTGCATCTTGATGTTCCAAGCATCTTGCACTAATGACCCTCTTCCCCCCACCATCTTCGCATCGACGTTTTTCACAGTGTTCATTCCCATAGGTTGGTCAGCTGATATCTGGTAGCACATATGCTTTAACCATCATATATCCTAAATGACCTCTGATTTTATTGTTGGCAGCGTGTAGGCTGGTTATATTCTTCCCTGTTACAGCTTCCTGAATTCTTCAGGATAAATGCAGAGTGTGGTAACCTCTTCTTTTCAGAAGATTACAGAAGTCAATCTGCTTCACATTATCTACAATTACCTTGCTGCTGGATAGGATGATGTAATAATGTAGACACTGAGTCAGAAGAATTGAACTTCCTAGATGTTCAGTTTCATGGCTTTGTCTTTCTAAGGTGCTTACTCTGAGAAACAAGCTGCATGTTTGTGCTGTAAAAAAGAAAACAATTGTCTGAAAACTTCAAGCAGGAGCCCTAGCAGAATGTCCTGTTATATGAGGGCTGTGTGTTCTGTGGTGTTTTCTGTGGCGTTCAGTAAACAGCATAAGATAGGCTTAATCAAGTTAGCAAGTTTTCTTGGTGCACGTATGGATATCCTCCCTGCTCTTATCTCTCTCTATTAAAATAGAGGCTTTTTATGTTAGTTCTACTATACTAGGCTTTCCAGAAGCTGCAGCCTTCTTTTCTCAAGTGCTATGACAGAACAGCACTGAATTTGGCATGTATATGCTGTGTAACTCACAGCCTGAGTCACAGAGTAACCTCTCCCCTGCTCCTGCACCACATAGCATTGAGTAAATGAGACCAGCTTGACTCCAGAGCTTCTCAGTGCAGAAGCAGTGAAATTCAACAGCAACAAATCCCAGCCGGGATGGTCCCAAGTTCAACTTTACTCTCATTTGAAACATTTGGGTGGAAAAACATAATCTCCCTATGCCATCCGGCTTTCTAGGATGCAGTTCTGGTGTCCCTGAGCACATGCTCACTTAATACAATTTGTTGCTAATGTAATAGACATGTGGAGTTGAAAGAGAGGCTGAGTATCTAAATTGCAAAGACCACAAATCAGTCACTGAGTAGATAGATACGCTAAGTGAACACCATTTTTCTGGAGTATCTGACAGAACTGGAAATCACAATGCAGAGAGATTTTATCGCAGAGGATTTTCAATTTGTTGCTTAGAAAGATGGGTCAGTAAGCCTCCTCTTTATCCCTAATGACTAAAGAATGTAAATAATCTGGTTGTAACCATTTTTCATGTATATTTTGTATCTAGATGAGGTATAATGCCTTCTAGGGCTTTTTTTTCCCAACCTAGGAGCTAAGATTTTTTTTTGTACTCCTGTTAAAAGAGGCACTGCAGACTAATAACTGTTTCATTCATCATAGAGCTTGATACAGCTAACATTTCAAGCGATATTGTCTGCCAGTAATACTCAATTCCATTGTTGAAGGCTGCAGTGCCCAGAGAATGTTTTTCTCATAAAGGTAGGCTGTAGGGAAATGTAATGACTATTTAGTTGTTACGCCAAAGCAGAGACTATAATCTAGTGTCAGAAGGGTTTTACCAGCTACTTATTCTAAAGAAGAGTCTAAACTTTGCCTTCTGCTTCTTAACTATTCAATAAAAATGTTTAGCAACCGCAGTGATTTGTGTCACACTTTCACTCGTGCGTTGCCATTTTGGGAAATACTGCTCTTTGCCTTTGTTCCTCTATTCTTGTGACTGGTGGCAAACCAGATCTTGAAACGTTTATTGCAGTCTGATATAGGATTATATGTTCAGGGAAGAAAAAAATGTGGTCTGCATAACTCTGAAGCAGCAAAACAATCTCTAGGATGTTATGAATAGAAGAGACCTTTGCAAGCTGAATGCCTGTGGAACTACCCTGAAAGTCTGCTTGATATCCAGCAGTTGTGACTTATTTTCAGACACATACTACAACTTTTATGGCATGATTTTGATTTAGAAATTTCCAGTGGTGGAGCATCCACTGCAAACTTTAATTGGTTGTTTTCTCTGTAAAGAAAAAAAAAAAAAAAGTGCACCATGTTCTGAACCTTAATTTGTCTAATTTGAACTTCAAGCCATTGAATCTTGTTAAGCCTTTGTCAGCTAGATTGAAGAGTCATCAATTATCAATTTTCATTCCCTTTGATAATAGATACTTATAGACTAATAAATTATCCTTTAACCTTTTCTTCATTAAGCTAATAGATTGAGCACCAGAAGTCTCTCACTTCAAGGCATATTTTCCATTTTTTTTAAAATTCATTCATGCGACTGAGTTCTCTCCAATTTTTCAATATTTTTGTACAGTATATGATAAGAACCAAGTGTAGCTGTACAACAGTTCCTCTGCCAGAATCAAGGATGCACTTGCATAGCTTTCCTATGTACTTACTCATAATTCATATGTTTATTTAGCAACAGATCACATTAGATATCAGATTTTTCCAGCAAACTCTCACACAAACGATTATTCACAATGGCTTCTAAGTGCCAATTAGGAGGACAGAATAATTTCTTTTAATTCAGTTTTGTTTCTGCCTATATGACCTGACATTTTATCGAGTTGCAATGTGTGTTGTGTGCTCAGCAAGACAGAAGGGTTACCAAGCAGATGAACTCCCAATTGTCTGTTTGCTGTGTCCAAGGATTGTCTTATTAGGTTCTTGGTCCTTGAATAGGTGTGCAAAGGGAGATCTTTGAGAGGATTATATGGCTAGAAAAACCTAGGATGCAGTCAGTCCCAGTCAATAACAAGCAAGAAAGAAGGCTGTGAAGTTGTCATTTTAGGTATAGTCATGTGAGAGGGAACAATGAGTTGTTAGATTGTGCTTAAGATAGATGCTTCTCATCTCAACACATAAGCATGCTCAAAAAATGTCTAAAGCTGTCCTTTTCTACGATGGGGAAAATGGAAAAAAAAAATTCAAGGGATGTCAGGACAATGTGGTACTGTGCTACTTTGGGGAAAAAACAAACAAACATTAATCTTTATTTCAGTCTTAGCCAAGCCTCTGCTATTTCACGCTGGAAAGTTGATGATATGGATGTTCAGTAATTCTGAAGCCACAGTGAAGAAACTGAAAAAGGTTGATGGGTGGACAGTCAAATGATAAGTCACAATTGACTTATTGCTAGAGAAGTGGCATGAAGAAGCCGGATCCAAAGCCAGTGGTGTTTAGTGGTGGGGCAGGTTAAAGTTGTGACAATTTTGTTTAAACATTAGAAAAATCTTATTTATTTATTTAATGCTGAGAGGTTGGCTGAACCTATGGAACTGGTTCCTCAGAGAGATGGTAGTGTTTCCATTCTTTGAGCTATTCCAAACTTGAACAGACATGCCCTGAGCAACCTGCTAGAGCTGATCCTGCTTTGCCTAGGTGGGTGGACTAGGCCATCTCCAGGCATGCCCTATGTTAATCTTCACAGGTGGAAGGGAAATTCATTGTATGCATTAGCCAAATCCTTAGGGCAAAGCTGTCTTTAAAAATAAACAAAATTGAAAAGCAGTTTCCTTTCTTAATGCTTTAGTTAGGGGAACCTAACAGCCTGAAGTGGAGTAGCTGCTATGTATTTACTGTGCAGTCCTTCGGGATGAATGCGAGGGCCGTGCTTGAGCCCCATTTCATTCTCTGTGAAACTGAAAGGGAGATGTACAGTTAAATTGAGATACACTGGGTGTTCTATGAGTGTTAATTCTGTAGCTAAAAAGTGTAGTGCTGTTTAGGCGAACAGTCCAGCCATCCCAGGGAAGAGAGGTGAGTAAAGTGGCCGCTGTGCCATCATGCACAGTGTGGAGCTTTTAGTTGGCTCTCTCTGCACATGTGCCCATAAGAAACAGGCACATTTTCCCTTCCTATTTTAAGACTGCATGTAGAGACCCATCCAAGCCTGGAGAAGCGAGGCCAGGGATAGGCACCATTCAAATAACTTCCCGTGCAAGTTTAAATAACTCCTAACAGAAGTCGATGGCACTGGGTAGGCATGGAAGGCCAGCGTATTTAATGAGTTGCATTTATTTCTGCTGGTTGTGACGAATCAAAGAAACAAATTAATCCAAACCAGTCAGGATTTCCTCTTGTGTTTTGTGGAGCCTATGTCTCCCTCCAGAGTTTAAAGACAGAAAAGATGTATAGGTATTACATATGTTGAGCAGAACGTGTGGACACTTGGAATGTCCTCTGCCAAATTCATGAATGTTTTATTATCATCTTCAGGAAGAATCCATAAAAAGACAGACCAACAATTTCTGAACGTTCTGAAAAAGTTATTAAAAAATGGAAATGTATGTTGTATGTATATGAAAACTCTTCTTCTTTGAGCCAATGTACTATATCAAAGGGAACAAATTGATTGGAAGATAAGGCTATCACATCTGCACATAAAGGTTCCAAATACCTCTGAACCTTGCTTCTCTTTGGTTTCAACTTCTACCTTAATGGACCTTTTTTATTATGTAATGGTTTGGCACAGTTGCAGAGCACAAGACAAAGAAAGAAGAGATAAAAGCTGATTTATTGTGTAAAGCTGACCAAAATTGTTGCATCCCTACTTTAACCCACGTCATCTTCCACTATGCTTGCTTTATAGGCATTCATTATGTGAATGGATTATTACAACATACAGAGATAATAAACTAAATTCTGGAAGTTATTATCTGTTGCCATTCGTAAATTTAAAGTTTTGTAATAAGTTTTGTTCTCTTTTGTTCATAATCCACACTCTCTAAATTGCAGAAAAAAAGACCTTTCTCCTTCTAAATGGTCAAATGGTTGTATGCAGAATATGTTTAGGAATGTCAACTCCTTTGTCTTTTTGATTTTTTAATCACTATTGCTTAAAGCTGAGAAAGCAATAAGGAGTCTCATCTAGGAAAAGCATCCAAGTCAGAGCAATCCAGCATCCCAGCACATATTACTGACTACACAGCAAGCTTCAGTCAGACCTGCCTGTTGCTATAAGTTGAGGCTAAGTTAATTAGATGTGCAGCTTACATTGATTAATTGTGAGGTGGCAAGAGATTTGCAGTAATTTCCACTGTGTAACATAGCTGTTCAATATGTTTGCTAACCAATAAAGAACATGTATGCTTGAGTCTTCCCTAAAATCAGCTTACTGAAATTCTCTGATCAGGTTAAGATGGTGTCCAGGTGACTTATTTGGGTCAGCAAATCCAAGTATGAGGAACAGGGGAAGCACTGATTGGCACATTCCTGCACTGTATGTAATTGCCAGGAAAGACATCACTGACACTTGAAAACAGAGGGTGCTCTTGCTGTGAACTTGGAGTATTCCTCGCAGACCAGAATACTGTTTGGGGAAATATTTTTCTGGGATCCTTATGTACAAGTTTTGAGGTTGTCAACCTCAGTTATCGTGGGTTGAGATGTTTCTGGAAAGCATTTTTCAGACCCTTCATTGTCAGATCTGTAGCAGTCCATCAACAGCAAAAAGCAACGGACTATCCGTAGGCTAGGAGGTAGAGCTGTTGTAGGAAATGATGGTGCTATGATGCAGTCATGCTGCCTGGTTTCGGCCATTGAAAATATCATGAGACCAGCTTTGAAGGCATTCATTTGTTAGTTTTTAAGTTTTTCTTGTGTGATCTGGTGAGGGACTATTCTTTTTAAGACTGTTGTTGGTTTTTTTTCTACAACCACCGGGACTATATATACATTTAAAAAGAAGAAACAAAAATAGAACCTTAGGGTTGTTCTGTGGTTTTTTTTTTTTTTTTTTTTAAGTTTCAAGAAATACACCAGAAGCTTTGAGTCTTACGAAGAAGAATCTGTCAACACAGATATGACGATTGCTGACCTACTGTTAGGGGCTGACCAGTAGATCTGATGGCCTGTGCATTGCGTTGCTGTGAAACATCTTGTAAGTCTTTTCGCTTTCTGAGGGCTACGCCAAGAGCTACAAAGCTTGCTTCTGAAAGCCTGTGCAGATAACTCACATTTGAAACCTGACAGCATTGCCACTCCCCATTGCAGACTGAATCCAGTTGCATTCCTAAGGCCACAGCTGTAAAGCAAGTTTGTGGTTTTATTTTAGTTCTTTTCAAGCCATATTTTTAGTGTTCCCTATAATAAATCTTTGTGTTTTGATTATGTGTAAAAAGACAGTGACTAGAGACAGAACACAGTGCTACCAAAATAAACTCACTTAATGCACAGCGGTCCTGCCACAAGCACGGACTCCTCTCTTTGCCTAAACTTAATCTCATTTGAAGTGGTGCAGGCAGAAACATGGGCAGAAAGGAAGAGTCCTGCCCCAGTGAAAACTGTTTTTAAAAGAAGAGCACAAATATAAATGCTGGCAAAAAGCACACCGAGGGGTTGCCCAGCAATTCTGCAGACTACTTGTGCCATTTAGGGAATGCATTCTGAATCAGCTTGAAGGCAAAGATGGATGCACCAAGCTCTTTAACGTGGCAAGTTGGCCACCATTTCCTAAGGCTGAAAGTATCAATTTGCCTTCATGGAAAATGAGTCTCTGGGAGCCACCGCTGCTGAGATGCGGCTGTGTGGTGCGGCCCCATGCTGTTGTGGCAGGAATGAGGATCCTGCAGCATGATGGGGACAGATGGAGCGCAGTGGTGGCTAATGCCACTGCTCAGTGCATGCTGACCAGGTTGGAGCATGCTGGGAGCAGGGTGGGTGGCTCGGAAACCCCAGCACATCCCTGTAAAGGAAGGGAGAATTGTGTCCCACATTCCATGCTGCTCCCACACGGTTCTGGATGATAAGTGCAGAAACCATGCAAGTATGTGGCAGCACTGAATTATGTAGACGCATCTCCAGCATAGCCAAGACCTTCCAAAGGAGTATCAGTCAGCTGCCAGCACTGCTTCAGCCTTGAGCACTTCCAAGATGTGTGTTATACACATCTATATTGGCTTTGCCAAAGACGTACTTGGTATTGTGTCATGACCTGAACAGTTTATGTATCACAGACTCCACGTGCAGGTTGTCTGTGACTCGGTTCTCTGTTAGACAAGAAAGTACTTTGGTTAAGAGGAAAGGGATTTGAATTCAAATGTCCCTGTTTAGGGCTACATTTCCAAAAGAACTTAGTCAACCCTCTAGAAAACAGTGGCTTTTTGTATTCTGCACTACCACAGTAAACTTTGAAGATTATTTTTTTATAAAGAACATTTAGGCATCTTCTTTTAGAAGTATTTTCTTGTCTCAAATATTTTCCTTTTCATTGGATGTAGTTGTGTTCATAAAATCCAAATCTTAGACTAAGCTGAATCCTAATATTCTGTTTTGCAGTTTTCTCTGTAAAGCTCAGATTTCTGAAGTTCAGTTCAATGATTTTTCATGTTTCCTATCAAGTGGTGAGGAAGAAGTTGATGCTAGAGAAAAATTCTTTCTTTTTTGTTTCTGTGGGAGGTGGAAAAGGTATATCAGTATTTGGCCATTTGTAGTTTGTTCTTTATTACCTTTTTTCCCTAATGGGTAAATTGAATACATTTCTGCGTTGAACTTTTTACTACCTCTTGGAAAGCTGATATTTTTTCTCTCATGCCCATCTCTAGCAGTTTTCTTTCTTTTCTTTTCTTTTTCTTTTTTTTTTTTTTTTTAAATAATTAACTTCCTAGAAATTCCTAGAAATATATATTGACTTTTTAATCTCTAAATTAGCCAGAATTTCTATTAAACTGTAAGTAAGGTACTTACTTCAGAAATATGTGTTCAAAGGAACCACTAAACTTCATGGCTCTATCAATACTTATCTCCTAATGCTATACATGTTTAATATATATGTAAATAAGAGTTATTAACAGAGATTTCATGTTTTGCTCTAACTGTGGGTACCAGATTACCCTAGGGATCCTTTAAACTCTTCTTTGTTTTATTCCACCTGAGAATGATAAGATTTTTATTGAATTAAATTTAGCTTTATTTAAATTATCTCGATATGTACCCAGAAAGCATCTATTTAAAAGAAAACGTGTATCTGATTTCAGAGACTCAGATTAGATACTTCTGCCCTTCTCTTTGCCCATGAGGGAATATGACAGGAACATTTTATTTCAATATTACTTTAATTAAGTAAGAGCTGATATGGAAAGTATGTAGTGCCCTGCGATTCGATACGGACAGTTTCTAACCTTTGAAACAGACTGTGGAAAGCTCCCTATGTGCTTCAATTCCTGGGGTGAGCTATAGTGGATACCTTTGAGTTTATCGTCTATTTCAGGTGTCCTGGCAGTATTTTTCCTCATCAAATCCATAAGTTATGTCTTTTCTATTTTGGTTGTGTCTTTGAGTCAGTCAAAGTTGTGGGGTTTTTTCATTAGCTCTTAATGCTATGTCACATATTCCTGGCATTTGTGCTTCTGGAAGAATCTGTGTTCATTTCTGCATGCTTAGCACCTCCAAAAAATGGAAATTAGGAGTTCACAGTGCGTACACAGTAACTGCGTCCTTGCCTCTGTGTTCACTAATTGAACTTGGAGAACATAAGTAATCTCACCTTAGGCCTACTCCGAAAGGGGATATGTCAGAAAGCATTGTAGGGTTGGATATGGAGAAGCATTTCAAGGTTTGCTTTGGATGTGCTGGTGCAAAGGCTGTTTTGGTATGGAGGTGAAGCACAGCTAACTGCATCATTCGGCTTTTGCATTATTCATGGCTTCTCTTCAGAAACTGACTGTGCATGAAAGCCAGCTTTTCAAGGCTAGTGGCTTAAGAAGGATCTTTTGCATGAGCATTGTCTGAAGTTCTCTGCCACTCAGGGCAATAGGAATATTTTCCAAAACCTCAAGAAAATTGAAAACTGTGGGATTATCCGGGGGGGAAAATGTCTGTCTTCACAGTCTTGGATTTTTAGTTTGGTTTTGGATTTTATAGTGTTTTTCTAGGTTAGGTAGAAGAGGCAAAAACATGTTCATGTCACAGGGAATGACAATTCAGATGTTCCAGTGAGAAATGTATAAGTAAAGCCTGTCACAGAAAGGATGCAGAGGGAATGGCATGCTGTACGGATGTGGTGTAGAAACACCACATCTTTCCTTATTTAAAAGAAAACCAAACCTAACAAATAAAACACAGGAAATGTGGGCTTCATCTGTACCATCTTTACACTCAGCCTGGAGGGTGCCCTGCCTGAGTTAGGCTGGCTGGGTTGGATCCTGCTGGTCACAAGCAGGCAAAAGCAGTAAGAGGAGAGCATCAGAGCAAGGTGTGCATTTGCATGGTAGGTCTGCTCTGCCCCTTTCCCAGGAATTAGCTGGTATGTTGGTGTCCCCACCATGGGAACTGCCTGGCCCATGGCAGGGAAGGAGCTCTATGGAATCAATCAAAATATTTGGAACTGGTTTTCAACTGTAGAGCTAAAGGAGCTTTGTAGCAGTAGCACACTGTTTGCTATAGTGCAGTGCAGTTGGATACCGAGGGAATTTGTGTGTCTGATGCGATGGCACAATGGATCCTACGGTGTTTCCATAGCTTAGCGTGTTTCTTATCCACATGCCAAGAGTTTGTTCAAACTCGTTCCTTTGTCTGTGGCTGAATTTCTGTTGCATTAATGGAAAGAAACTGCAAATTGATCAGTCTGTACTGCTAAAGACCCTCTGTCTCTTTTATTATAGAAAAAAAAAAAAAAAAAAAAAACTTAAAAACAAGGAAGTCAAGTTTTATGGTATTTCATGCATTTTTGAAACTCTACCAATAACACAGGCTTGAGATTTGTTTTAACTGTTTGCATTGTCAAGTCTGCTAAATGTTAGAGGGGTGATCAAGTTCCTTTTCTTCATTCAAAGCTTTGGGCAGGAATTCCAGTTAATATAAATGTTCCTCATGAGCCAGGTTGGGTCTCAGTATCTAATCTAACTTGAACACTTAAATGACTTACATATTTTTCCATCTACATATTTCTTGTACGTTTTCTTTTAGTTTTCAGTTGCAGAAAACAGTTATATGCATAACTAGGTGCTGGGAATTCTGATTATAAAGAGAAAGAATAATTTTAAAATATACTTCAGAGTGCGAAGTGCAAGAAGAACCTCTAGAAGTTGATATGAGAACAATTACGTATTTCACTTTTTCCTAAAATGTTGTGAAATAATAAAAATAATAAAAATAGAAGTTAATGCATCCTATTGCACTGAATATAAGATTAAAATTTTAATTAAACTGATAATCGAAGTGGATAGGACAAGGGGGAATGGTTTTAAACTGAGACTGAGGAGATTTAGGTTAGTTATTAGGAAGAAGTTTTTCACAC
The DNA here is from genome assembly GCA_037305975.1 of Chrysolophus pictus. NCBI lineage: Eukaryota > Metazoa > Chordata > Aves > Galliformes > Phasianidae > Chrysolophus > Chrysolophus pictus. The sequence goes on along the minus strand of CM074578.1, from coordinate 103,861,322 downwards.
AGAGGGTGGTGAGGCACTGGAACAGGTTGCCCAAGGAGGCTGTGGATGCTCCATCCCTGGAGGCATTCAGGGCCAGGCTGGATGTGGCTCTGGGCAGCCTGGTCTGCTGGTTGGCGACCCTGCACATAGCAGGGGGTTGGAACTAGGTGATCATTGTGCTCCTTTTCAACCCAGGCCGTTCTGTGATTCTATGACTCTATGATTATTTTCGCCTTAATGAAATGAAAAGATTCTGATATTGGCAAATTAAATATTTTTATGTTAGTACAAATAAGGTAGAAATTAGTCCTTCCTTGTGTAGCTTTACTTTTGAAAATTATAAAATATTGTTGAGATGGACTTTTTTTTCCCCCAAAGCTGCATGTTCTAATGGAAATCTGTCTATCTTTCATACATTAATTCAGTCCAGAAAGTACACAACGCCAGTGCAACAATGCTTCTGTCACTTGCTGAATGCTTCTCGCCCTACTTGAGGTGTGCCCCTGCTGGTGTCAAGGATAAGTTTTTATCACTTGATCACATTTTGGCCATAGCTTTAGTGGTTAAATCAAGAATCCCAAACTGTTTGGATGTCAGTATATAAGTCACACAAAGTGATGCCTTGTTGAAAATGAAATTTAGACTACGTGTGTCTCTTGGGTTGAATGCTGAGATGCGACTGACTGAAATGAACCATTCAGGGACTAGTTCATCCCAGCAGAGTGAGGCCAAGGTTTAAGATGTATCAGTATTCCCTTTAAAATCTGGTTCATTCATTCCTGACTTTGTTTTAATGCAGTACAAACCTACTTATTTCTTCCAGTTGTTGGTGTATCGAACTCCATATAACTGGGAGAAGACTGTGGCTTTCTTTGTGGATCATCTAAGCACCAGTGCCTGTGTGGATGTGCCTTTTCTGTTTTGGCATTACCAAATTAAGTGTCAGTTTGTGAAATATTTACTCTATCTGCGGAGCAGATGGAGTGGAAATGCTCATGTGAGTAAATATTTGCCATATATGGACTGTACAATCTGGCTGCATCCTTGCTTATACTCTGTAATTTATGCTTTTTAAACAGCAATGAAGAAACCTCAAAAGATTCAGAGGTTCTTTTGGATTCTCGTAAACACCAAAAGCTTGGATGTTTTCCTCCGTCTCTTGAGACTTTGCAGTCTCAATGAGAAATTTGGTAGAAACCCTTTCAGTTACAATGAATATAATACTTACATTCTGCATCCATCTAAGTGCAGAATATGCAGACAGCTGCATGATAACAATGGACATTCACTGCACATTTTTAGACCCTAATACGTAGCTCCATTTAGATTTGGGTTAAGTATGACGCTAGACAGACAGTTTCATTTTTACCTAAAAAATTCTGTTCTAATTTGTTACTTTTTTTAAAACAAATAATTCTGTTTAAGGCCCTACATAAGAGAAGTCACATTGGGCTGCTGCCACTGAATGTTATCTATAAACTCATTTACTGTTTTTTTCTCCTAGACAACAAAAATTTCAAAACAAATTCACCAAGTGAACGTGTAGAGTAATAGGAAAGTTTATTTTTAATTATACTTGTAAATTGTTTTATTCTGAAGATTTATTAAAAGGAGAAGAAAACCCCCTAAAGTTCTGAAGGAATATTAACATAACATGCCTGTAATTCAAGCTGTGTTTAATGAGAGGTGCTGTTTTTTTTCTGCCATGAGGGCTACAGTCCAATGAGTGATAGCTATGAAAGAGGTCACATACATATTCATCAAATTCGACATGCACATGTAAACTGGTTTTAATAGGCCATGACAGCAGAAGTTGTGTCAGGCAAATAGCTGCACATGTGCTCGTTCCCTCGACTGGCATATTTAGCCATTATCACTCTGGTATCCATGGATGAAATATTAGCTTGTTAACTTAAGACCATCAGTTGTTGCTGATGCTTAGTGGCAACCAAAAAAGCACAGATTCCCTCTGCAACTTTATTATGTTGCAGAGGTAGAATTGAATTATTACAATTTCGTTGTAATATTTCCATTTCCTTCCCTTATTTATTACAGAGCATATTTGCAAGTGATAAATTGGAATGCAGCTACAATATAAATAAAGGATCTATTGATTCAAAAATACTCCAAGGATTGGATCCTGTTATTTTCACGAAAGTCTTGCACTGTGCTTCTGATTGTACATTCAGAAGGGACAACGTTGCTACAGCAGTAATTTTTCCATGAGCGCATAGCAGCATGTATATTGACACAAAAAAAATAAACCAAGGGAAAATACGACCCCTCAGAATCCTCAGCGCAGCAAGGGGTAAACGACCGGCGCTCTGCCACGTGTAAATCAGCATACCTACTGGATCATGCTGGTTTGTTTTGCCTAAGGTGTGACAGTTTGGTTAATAGTTAACCTCTTTTTTTTTTTTTTCTTTTCTCCCATAGCCAGGGAAAGGGAATACTGGACCTTACTTGTTCTGCCTTTCAGGGGAATAACATCTTTGTGCACTAGGAAAAAAGTGGAGTAGAGCAACTGCGTACAGGAAAACAAGGTTACTTGAACAATAGCTTTGCATTTTCAGAAGGAAGATGTAGTGCACTGCAGTCTCTTCCCCAGAGAGGTTTTTAAAGACTACACATTTTGACTGATGTGTGGGATTGGGCTACGATGGTGTGTTTGAGGAGGCGATCTGGATTGCCACAGCAGCAAATGTACCTTTGTGTGATACAAGATTGATATGCAGGTTTGCAACTCTGACTTGTTGCTGTATATATGTTAACAAACAAACTTGAACGGAGTGAGAAACCTAAAAAAGAGCTAAAGCCTTCTAGCATTCTAATTATGAATGCCCAGATGTGAATGCCTTGCTTTTCCAAATTGGTTCCCTTGCATTTGTTGAAGAGCTTTTGCAAATATTGAGAGCTAGTGAAGCAGATGTCAAGGTTGGCCAAATTATAGTGTTCTTGATTGCAATTCAGAAGTAAAAGAACAAGTCAGCACAGATACAACTCATCTCAGCAAAGAAGGAAATAGTTTCCTCAGTAAACAAGTTTCTCCCCTTCCATATCAAACTAGGAGACCTACCTGCCCACATTACAAGGACAATATCTTTAGGGGCACAAATAAGGTTTGTAAGGCAGGTTTTGAATTGTATCCTCTCTTGTCCCATTAGATCTTCATGTGGAGAAAAGTTGGTAGGAAACTAGAATTAGTTTTCTTCTGCATGAGGACAATAGCTGTCTCTTGGGGAACAGCAGTTGCAAACTCCTGCTGCACACTCTTCTTTTGGTCTTGGTCCCTCCTATTTGTGGCCCTAAAAGGCTCTTTATACCAGGTCCAGTATGAAGTTGGCTGCAGCAGCTTTATCCCATCTGCGTTACTTCCCTGACTGGAGGGAATATTCACATAGCAAACCGCAGCTGCAGTGAATAACACCAAAGAGCCTTCTTAGGAGTTGAGGTTGATGTTTATTTTAACAAAGCACACCTCATCTTTGTAATTTTGGACTCCCACACAGTTGGGAATGCTGCAACCAGTTGAGAAATCTGTAAAATTAGACTCCCGAGGCAGATACATTAATCAGTTACCACACACTCCTTTGCATGTCTGGTACTGCTTGTATTTTGTGTAAGAACGAGCACAAGGAATGGTGATCTTTTAACCCTGCCAACTGCAAGGAGAGTGAAGTCTCCAAAGAGAAATACTTAAGAAAAGTACTCCATATTGGTTTTGAGGGACTACATTGGAAGTGACTACAAAGAAAGAAGGTAACAAGGTTCGAGCAGGTCTTCTGTATCTCCAGATATCGTGCCAATTTGAGTGTATTTGACTTCTGAGTTTGGCACTACTTGCTCCAGAAAGAAGGACTAATTAGAGAAGCTGGACAGGAAAGAACTGCCACTGTGTGAGGGTTAGTCTTTAATCATTTAGAGGTGAGGATGGCATTAAAGCTTGAAATAGCAGATGTTATGTCCTGACTGACTTGACTCTTGGCATCATGTGCTGCTTCTCCAGGTAGTTTTGATATCCAGAGAAGCAGTGATTCTTGCCAGTCTCATTCGTCTCCAGGCTGGAAGACCCTCTTCCCCATGGGGCTGGAGTCCCAGGATCTTGGCGTGCAGGTCACTGGAAGATCAGTTTGAGTCTGAAGTCTTAGAGAGAGCATCTTCCCATGCAACTTATAGGAAGAATCTAGTGCATGGCTGTCCCATCTTTTGGCTTGCCTGGGCCACAATCTGTGAGGAGTTGTTGTCTTGAGCTGCATATACATAGATTGCTCTGAAAGTAATGTCTCTTATTTATTTCCATGGAAACTAAAACAGCTGCAAAGAGCACAATAACTCTATTTGACAGAGAAAACTCTTAGCTGTGAAACACTTTTTTCAACATAGTTCACAGGACTGTGTTTAGCCAATGTATTGCGATGCATAAAGCTATTTTACTTGACTTGGGTTAGCACTGCAATATGCCCTCCTGGTTTCAGTCCAGGCAGTGTTATCAGAACCCTGATGGGTGCATGCCTGGAGCATGGCTGGGCCTCTCTCTGAGCAGGGCAGAGCTACCACTATGACGGCATGGGGCAGGGGGTGGCTGCAGTTATGGGCTGTGCTGGGCCATGGATTGAACGTGCCTGGAACTCTAGTACATGGGGTTGTGAGGTAGGCTCTTAGGTACTGCTGTGCTATAAATGAGGATAATTTAAGAGCAGAGAGATTGAAAGCTGACATGAGTTAATCTTTTCTTCTATTTCATATTTGTTAATGCAGTAAGGCTGGTTTCAGATCTTTTGAAAAAAGACCTGAGGTTGCCCCGGTACTCATTGTGCAAGGAGAAGTCTATCCTATAAAAAGGCTTTATCTTTTTATTAAAAAATGCACTAAGTCGTGGGAAAATATTCAAAATGAGGAATGATCTGATAAAAAAACATTAGAGGCTTGGCGTTGGCTCGTATGAACTTCCCTGAAAGAGAAGGGACATGTTTGTATATTTCTTATCAAACAACCCCAGATTTATTTATATCAATCATTCCAGTAACATGACGTGTGAAATTAGCGTTACTACTTAATTTTACATTACAGTGACAAGCAACATCATTTTGATCTTGTCTAGATGGAGGAGATGGTTTCCAAAAGTGCTTTGCAAAAAATGGGAAAGCTGACTGCTCCTCAGTAATGTAGAGTGCAACTTTTGGTTCTTTGTGGTTTAAAAGCCAAATTTTTGATAGAAATATATATATTTTATAGTTTTTGAAATTTTTCTTCACTTTTGTGACCTCAAATCAACGTTTAGTCTTGAATATAAAATAAACGCTTCTACCACATTCGTTCCAAAAGACAAACACTTCTGAGCTTGCAGTTGAAACTATTTATTTGACTTTTTGTTGTTGTTGTTTCTTTTCTGACAAGCTGTTTAACCTCTTTGATTTATTCTCATGGGAGTTAAATCGTCATTTGTATTTGTAGGGGAGCTAGAGATGTGCTGGGGTGGATTTTTCAGCAATTGGGTGGCCCCAATATTTGCAACTGGAAGTCTAATTAGTAGAGGAGGAAGGAGGAGCTGCTTTTATTGTCATTTTTGTGTGTGTTGTAGTAGAAATAAAGGAAAAAGTACAAGTCAGAGATTGGCATTTATAAATGTGCCTGTAGTTAAACTTAGTGTAACTCTTCCATAAGCTTTTGCGTCCATAACCTGGTGCTCTTTTGTTGATGTCCACAGGGCCTTGCTGACTTCATTAGTAAGATAAAGAATGAGAAATGAAACAAATGCAGGGTGATAGAGCCTGAACTCTAAGTGTTAAATACAGCAAGGAATCAGAATTTGTCAGTTTTGAATGAAGTCCTCTGCTTGCCTGTGTGTAGGAAGGTTTTTGTGTGGTAGCTGAAGAACAATCTTACATTTTATCTCCTTTCCTCTGGATCTCTACTCCTTTATTTATTTAATCCTAAAGTTTAAAAAAAAATTCTATTAAGTGAGGCTGCCTGTCTACCACCATCTGTGGTACTCCTGGCCGCTAGACACCAGCAAAACTATCCCAGGTAACTGCCATGGCATTGCCTAGGGAATATGCACAAATGGGGAATTGAAGCCTCAGTTTGCTTGCTTGCTTGCAGTTCTGCCCAGCAAGAAAAGCCCTATATGCCAATTCTGATCACTTTTCTGAGTTAGTAAAATACTGCTTGGCACATGGGTCCCTAAGTTTATGGGGAGGGTTTTCCGATGACATGAGATGTGAAAGATGGTGTCTTGCATGTGTTTTTCCTTTCTCCCTTCCCTGCTGGCTGCTGGGTCACTGTTGTCTGGTTGAACATACACAGCGTGTGCACTATGTGAATTCACACTTCCTTGGCAAAGGCACTTCATACAGAAAGCTCACTCCATAAATAACTCGGGCCATGCGTTTATTCTGCTCTGAAATGCTGTAAAAAATAAAAGGCTACCTATCAAAGTTGTTTGTCTAATAGTGGAGGAAGGGGACGATATTGTAAACACTGTCCAAATGAATTGTAGTAACCAGAATAAATGGTGGTTGCTGTTATGGAGCTCTGAGACTGAGGCCTTTCCAAATACATCACATGTGACTTTAATCCATTCCAGAACCCACGTCTATTCCAGGCTTGGAAATTTGATGCTCTGAGGTGCTAAGCCCCCTCTATTGCTATAGAAATCAATAGGGCAGCAGCCTGCTCAGCACCCTGCAAAGGTGATCAATCTGCTGCAGGCCCAGTCCTCCAGGCCTGATCCTGTGCAGCCTTCCTGTCTGCACTTAATTCTAGACAGGGATATACCACCTTTGGAGAAGGACCACTCAGTTGCTCTGAGTTAGTCTGCATATAGGGTCTGTGGCTCCAGAGTCTGATGCTGTGTTTGTATTTTATTCTGATGTTGCAGCTTGCCAGTGTGCCTTCCCCATAGCAATCTGATTTAGTAAGGCCATAGTTCTCTTCTTAGCATCAGAGATGAATCTGCTTTTGGTGGACAAGTATTCTTGGCACTGAACTCATTGATAATAAACTCTAACTAGGGCTTAAAGGAATATGTTTACAGTGTATGAAAGAGATCGTATAGGATAAAGTTAAATTATATCCAGTAAAATCCAATTTTATGTGAAAATTTAATCCAGCAGGTGCTGATGCTCTTGCAGTCCCCTCAGCGTGAGTAATGCTAATTCCTGAGAGAAACAGGAGGGTGGGGAAGGGGAGGAGGAAACAAGAATAAAAAATGTCCTTAGCCGTCAGTATTTGCCACTTGAGAGGGCGTAAGCCCTGCTTCAGCAGCCCTGCTGACGCCACTGCCAGGAACTTTGAGGTGACATCCAAGCCCCTAATAGAGGGCAGTCAGTTTTGACAATGATAATAGGTGAGCCGCTTGCTCACCTATCCATGGCAGCCTGGATGGAGCAGTAACAGAATCCCATTCGGTTTAGGGGCGGGGGCCGGGGCCTGCAGGGCTCCCCATCCCATCTGTAATTATACGGCCGGCAGAGGAGTGCCTCAGGTTGCACATTAGGCCCTTGCTGAGATCAGTAATTATAATATCAGTTTTCTCCGAATAAGTCTGACAGAACGGCGTTGGTAGCAGAGGTGACTCAAAGTTTAGCAAGTCTTAGGGAAAGTTTACTGTCTCCTGCTGCTTTCTGTCCCACAAATTTGGCCTCGCTAATAATCAGCACTGGCCACAAGCAGTAGGAATCCTTTTCAATCACTATTAGCAACACTTCATTTCTGTCATATTTGACCCCTGGCAAGCTGCAGCCCAGCAAAGAACATTCCCTGCAGAAAGTAACCAGACATCTAGGATTTACTCTGTGACAAATGACATTTTTAAGGGCCCTTAAAAAAAAAAAAAAGAAGCAAATTCACAGCAGGACTTTGGAAAGGGCTTTAGCAACCTCTGAAGGAGATAAGGCAGGGACAGCCCTTACATGGTAGCGCCTCATCTTTACCTTTATATTTTCCGTGACTTCATTCTTGCTAGGAAACTCCTGCTTCCTTCAGTTTCTAAAAAGCCTGGAATTATTTTTTTGTGTTTTGTACTGAGAAGTTTCCTAGCACAGTAATGTCTTTCTCCCTCTTAGACATTTTCATTTCTGGGTCTCTGTGAGTGGTTCAGCAACCCTGTTCTTACTGGGGAAAAAGTGAAACAGTGTTGTCACAGCCACCAAGCTAACTACCAAGCTATCTACTCTATGCCTTAATTTTTAAGAGAAATGCCTGAAATGGTCAGGAAACAGTTTTTATTAAAATTCCTTTATGCTCAAGCAAAAAAACGTAGTAAGGTTCTTTTGCACTTTTAGTTTCTCATAAAGGCAATTGTGCATTTGAGATAACGTTGCTAACACCAATATCCAGGTAATGCACTGTTTTAAGGAACTAAAATGAAGGCAGCGTGACCCTGGTGAAGCCGATCTGAGGGAGCAGAGCTGTTGGGAGATAGAAGCAGAATAAATAGGAGATGCATAGATTCCTCTTCCACAGACGTTTCCTCCTCTTCCAGACGTTTCTGAGGTAGATCCTGGTTGCTCCATGGGAGCTGTGGTCTGTTAAGTGTAATGAATATATTAAAAAGCCAGGAAAAGATATAGCAAGAGCAAAAAACACAGGCTTTTGAAACCACAGCTTTTTACATACTCTTATCAGTTGTTCTTTCTCAATTTGTTTCCTCACTTTGTGATTTACATGGGAAAAAAGGGAAGAAAAAGCCATCTTGGCTGATGGCTTATGGCCATTCAGAAACAGCAGTCATTGAGGTGACCCTGAGTACACATTGCATACTGCTACATTTGCAGTAGCACATAGCGTGTTCTCCTTCCCACCTACTGTGACTGTGCAGGGAGCTGCCAAGGTGCCGCCAGCACTGCCCCAACCGGGAGAACTGCATTGTTTGCCCTTTCACGATGTTTTTCTGCAGTGCTCCCAGTTGACATTTGAACATATTTTGGAGGGTGTGTTGCTGCCGCACCTAAGCTTGCGCCTCAGGCCTGTTGCCTCTCTGACCTCTGAGCCTCCTTGGGAGCCAGGCTGAGGGCTGCCCTCTCTATACATGTCCAATATGTCCTTACTTTAGGGATTTGCGCAGTGTCAGGATTCCCATGAGCTAGTTGGGGAATGTGTTGACCACTGAAGGCAGAAGGGAGGGTTGTGAGCCCACTTAAAATGTAAATTTCTTTTAGTTCAAGAGCAAAACAATCTGTTTCAAACAGTCCTGCATGCTTTTCATGCACAGTGCCTGCACACTCGTATTTTTGCATGCAAAATGAGAGTTTCTTCATAGTTTCTAGACTTATGTCTTCTGCTCAGTTTATGTCTTCTTTGGCAAAGAGCTGTTGGCACATATGGCTTTCCAGAGGACAGCTTCCACAGGTACAGAAAGCAGGTTGAGTGTACTCAGGATTAGCTCTGGTTGACAGAGAGCTAACTGATGTTCTAGATGGGTAGTGGTGTCTGCCGGAGAATGGAGTTAGGTGAATGAATATCTGTGGAATACAGGAGTTGTATTTTATGGTTATCAGTATAATGACAAGTGTATATTAAAGGGTAACACAAAATTATTACCATTGCATTTGGGTATTTGTAATAAATAACTAAAGAGAGGAGGTAGGAAGAAAGAGTGCTATCAAGAATTAGTGTAGATCTTGCATATTTTTGGGCCTGAAACTGAACAGTCTCCTCAGTCTTTGATCCACAGTTTGATATTTTGCTGAAGAAAGCTAAGCTAGCCTGACCAAAACAGAGCAATGTGGAGAGTGTCTAATTTCTCCATGCATTGCGCCATATGCCTGCATTGTCTCCTAGATCTTGATATGCACTTAATATACTGAAAATAGCCTGAGAAGTGCCAGCTTTGTCGCTGAGATTGTATATATTGAATTGAAAGTAATTTGTAACCATCAAAAACTCCTTGAAAAGTACGTTTGTTTCGTCTTTTCCGTTATGCCCTCTGTCGAGACATATAGAATGAGCAAACACAACCCAAAGCACTGAAATCCTAGTAGATGCTAATGGAGTCTGTAGTTCATGCTGGGGTGGACTGACCAAGAGGATTTCAATTAAACAAAGCATGTTTGTCTTGCTGTTCAGCTCAAGTTGAATCAGGCATCTGGGACAAAAGAGCTAAGCTGCTACTGCCCTTTATCTTACACCCAAGCCTTTACACCTCACATGCTGCAGGGTAATAGGCTTACTTACACTCAAGAAGTAATGTTGTTGGGCTGCCATCTTGGCCTAGGCCTCCATCACCTCAGCTCAAGTAACCCACTATTGTATTTTTCCTGGTTGGTTTTCAGCTGGCTTAAGTTCCTGAGCTATGTAGTTGTACAAATTTGCTGTCTGGAGCAGAGGAGGGGAGACCCATGTGTGGACAGGAGTGAACCTACCTCCTGGAGGACACTCATATGTCTAGGTGGAACCACAAGGGGACTACAAATGCCCTCAGTATGATGACTATGGCTAAGCCCAGGAGAATCCTGCTCTTTCAGTGTGTGGGCAGCTGAAGTTCCCTCATAGGAAAGACAGGTTTTACTTAATACCTTCTGATTTTTGCCCTCTAAGTATCTTAATTGATTTCCTTTCCCTGTATCTAGAGGCCTAGATTACCAAGTTTCCTCCAAGTCTGAAAGTACAGGGTACATCTGAATTCTGGAGGCAATGTAATTAATCAGATATGTGGAGAGATGGAGTCAAGTTAAACTATCAGCCAATACCGGCAATCTGCAGTGAAGCCATGCTGATCCTGCAGTATTTTAGGCAGAATTCCCTGAATGAGCCATTAAAAAAAGTCAGAACCTGCAGAGGAGTAGAGATAGATCTTATGCTTGATGCACTGAACAGGGATTTAGGAGGCAGAAGCCGAATTCCCGCTTCCTTGCCTCAGTCTGGCTGCCTGCCCTTAGGGTTGCCACTTACTATCTGTGCCTTAATTGCAAAGTTTCTGCATGTTTGTCTTGCTGTACAAAGCTGATTTTTCTTAGTCAAGATGCCTGACACAGCAGAGCCCTCCTCCTGCACTCAATGTGAAGTATCACAGTCAAAATGGGTAGTTGGATATTTGCTGGAGTGAAGGCTTTGTTTCTTGAGCTAACCCACAATGCAGAAGTTTTTTGGCCTTGTTGACTTGTGCAAATGCTCATTCCCACGGTTCATTTCTTTTTTGTGTTGCTCAGTTTGTGTGAAAATCTGTCTTTACATTTCCAGTGAAAGTCTGGTTCGGACAGCGTTAACATAAAGCTCAGTGGAGAAAGAAGAAGACAGACTAGTGTTAAAAGGGAGGGAAGCAGAGGTGACTCAAAGTTTAGAGAGCCTTAGAGAAGTTTACTGTCTCCTGTTGCTCTCTATTCGACAGAGTTGGCCCATCTAAAACCAACACTGGCCAGCAGCAATGGGAATCCTTTTCAATCACCATTAGCAACACTTTTATTTCCATCATACTTGACCACAGCAGGCTGCATCTCAGTGAAGAGCATTCCTTTCAGAAAGCCAGCAGACATTCAAGTGCAGCGGATTTACTGTGTGAAAACGACATTTTTAGGGGCTTCTGAAAATATTTAAATGAATGCTCTTTTTTAGCTCTTTCTCACAGCTTGGTTCTCAGCTTAGAAAGCCCTTCTTGCTTAGCAATTTTAGTCTCCTACAAGAATTTGAAAGTTAAGTTAATGTTTGAAACATAAAGGTCCTGTTGCTACTGTAAAATTACACATTTTTTAAGGCTTGAATGTTGGTAAAACTAATGTTTATAGCTACTTTGTTCTGGGTGGATGAAGTGGGGTTGCTAATGCATATTTTGGAGTTGACAAAAGAATTCTGTAGAGTCTATAAGTTTTTATGTATCTCTGCAGTAATGCTTTCCTGCTCGGACTAACATTACAGAGTTCCATAATACAACCCTGTTTAAGATGATCAGAGCCAAGAAGAGAAATTTCCCCCACTTTGGCCTTATTCCTAAAGCTTTCCCTATTTCCTTAATCAGCAGACGGATTTCAGGTCAAAGACGGGGAGCCAGTGAGTGGACTTAGAGTGAAAGGTTATTTGTTGGAGGGAACAAGTGCAAATAAAGTCAGTCTCCATTGCAAATCATAGTTAAAGCACAATTACAAGGAGCTGGTTAAATCCAAGTCACAGTGTAATGGGGTGGTAGGACTTTCCTTCGCTCCCTAGAGCAGATTAAAGTGCCCCTGGGTTTGGTTCTCTCCCTGTCCTGAAACACCTGGGCTTACGCCAGTTCTGACTGGAATCAAAGGGAATCTCTCTTCTGCAGTGTATTATGTGACAGGCAATTATATGCAAATAACTATAAAAGTATGGGTTTTGTCAAATTCCCGTAAAGCCCCTGTTTATATTCACAAACTTTTACTGTCTTCTTCCCCGAGGCTGGAGATTTCAGGAGCAGCTTGTGAACTCTCTTCGCCTCGTTTTTTTTCTGATCCCAGTTGTGGGGTATCACTGATTCAATGATGGCACTCGCAAGGGAATTTCCACATGCTGATTGTACATGCCTCTCTCTACGCAACCTATAATTGCATCCTGGGTTGATCCCACCTCTCTACATTAACAGTCAACAGAGACAATCCCTTACAGTTTACAGAGAGAAAAAAAAGCACACACACATTTAGAGAGTGTTTGGGTTATCTATGGGGTGAATCATCTGCTGAAGAGCTTGTAGCCCACTGTTAATTCTGAAGCCTTGATGCTTGAACCCGTGAGATACCTCTGGTAAGAGCCACAGGTGAGATCAGATGGCTTCAGGCCCACAGTGCTCCCTCCTGAAGCCCTGAGCATGAAAAACAGTGAGCGCAAATTAGCTTGGGACCCGTGTGAAAACATAATGCAAAATGCAATGCAAAAACCATGTGCAGGGAAACAGTTTGACATATGCCTGTTGTTTTCAGGAAATTAGTGCAGCATGACTTTGGGAGTCGAGCACATAGTTTGAATGTTGGACCTTCTAATTGATCCCAGTCCTGACAAAAACAAGTCTTGACATTACATACTATGTGATCCTGGCACAGCAGGAGTAATTAGAGGGGATTGAGTGGTGTGATCATGAGAGGAAATCAAAGTTAAAATTTTGCCTTCTTGAAATTATGCTGCCCTACACATGTGGTCTGTTCTTTCTTATGCTGTGAATACATGGAATATTTAATGAACTGGATCTTAAGTGAGTATAATGTGTTTCCCACTGTAACTATGTGGTCTCCATTAAATGCAATACTGTATTTTTGATGGGCAAGCAAATTGGTTTCTTTTTTTTTTGTTCTGTTTTGTTTTGCTGACATTATCCAGGAGCTTACATTTTCAATTTCCTACAGCAAATTGTGCTTGTCCAGTTTTGAAGAGTACAGAAGAAAGGTATATAAATGTTTGTGCCAAGGGTGGCAGTGTAGAAGATGGAGTTCAATAGTGCAGTTTCTGTTGGTTTTAATCTAGATTGAAGTGAATATTTACCTGTCAGAAACTTTATTTCCAGAAATCACTGCCCTACTAACAATTCTCCTACCCTTGTGCACTCTTTAAATGTGCTAATATTTGGAATAAATGTATTTGGATTGCAACACTGCACTGAAATGACTGACTCATTCCAGTGCACTTCAGGCCCAAAGTGGAAGTCTCATCATGTGTTGACCAGGCTTAAAGAGGGATGTTGTCAATGAACATAGGTTTTATTTGCTTTTGCCAAGTAAAAACCATTCTTGTTTTAAAGGTATTATGCAGCATAATCTATATGATTAGAATTAAGATGGAAAAGAGCTACTGTGACTGTGTCAACTATTTTGGCTACAAAACCAGTAGTCACTGGATGCTGAGATAATTTGAAAATGCAGCCAATGTGATGTTCACAGTGATCAAACTGATGCTATTTCTGCTGTGTCAGCTGCCAAAGATACATAGTTAGAGTTTTCATTCAGGGCAAATGAGGAAAATTCATAGTCCCATGACATTAAATAAAGGGAACATCCAAACCCCTGATTATGTATTTTCTTTTTTCCATTTCTTTGCATATGATTTTGTCTTCCTTTACATCCCTCTGTGTCAGGTTCTTGTTTAAAAGGTTTTGTTGGTGTTAGGAACAAAAGCAACTGATCCAGCCAGCCAGCCACTCCTGCCATATACAGCTGTTCTTTCCTTTCCAACTCTCCAAAACCACTTTGAGCTAAATGTTTCATTTTTAAAAAATGAGTCATCAATCAGAGCTCTTCTAGTAAGGAGAGGATGGATACTCCAACAACAGATACAAAATTTCCTTGTATTCCTTTTGACACAGTGTCTGTTGCTCTTCCTGTAATAACCGTTTTCTCTCTTGATCTACCTGTTCTCCTTTCTGTGCCTTTCTTCTTCTCCATCCTCTCCCAAAACATGCTGGCTGCTCTGTCTTCCCAGCGTTACATTCCTTGACTTTTGTTCTTTTCATCTTGTTTCCATGGGCCTAGTCTGGTACCACTGAAATTAATGGATATTTTGGCAGTTTCTCTGTCTACAACAAAGCCGGATGCTCTCTAAGTGCTGCTGCACTTGGACCAGTACTAGACGTATCAGGTTCCCTAAGAAACTCCATCACACTGGTGCTCTACAGGAAAACCAGCACTGTTTTTGTCAGGCTAATCAGGATTCACATCATTTCTACAGAAGTAGACACGCCGTATGGAAGAATAAATCAAACCCTAAGATCCCAAGATGAATTCTGGATTGGTTTCCTCCCAGTTCTGTTCCTCAGGCTGAGATCTTTAGCAGACATATGTTGGAGAAGGGATGAGGGAAGGAGGGAAAAGATTGGAGAAAAGGAGATTTTAAATGCCCTGAAGCAACAGCTTAGCTATCTTCTTCAGCAGTTTTTAGCTCTCTGAAAACCATGCTGCTGGTAGTGAATGAACACTCACTGTTTCAATTTCAGCATTTTTTTCTTTCTGTCCATAAAAACGTAAATATCAGTCTGTACTAATGGCGTAATCTGGCCTTTGGAACAGACAAAGTTGTTAGGGAAACTTTACAATAATGTATTAAGAGTGTGTCACCTGCCGTCTCTCCACAATTGAGACAGCTCAAGCTTTCTTTTCAGTTAAAATAAGATTTTCTGCAGGGAAACCAGGCAAGGGAGAGCAACTTGGGTCTTGAAGAAAGAAAGAGAGGTTGAGAGAGGGAGAATCAGAAATCAGTCATTAGAAAAATGTCTATGCTTTGTCCTGTAAGCACTTTAGTGATGCATTAGAAAGCCGGTAACTGTAAGCTTCTTGTCAGTGGAAACCAGGAGGTATCTCCAAAGTGTAACATTGCTCAGCTAAAACCTGAGTCAGTCTGTCAGCATACTGTCTCTCTTTAGACATGCTAAAGGAAAAAAAAATCACAACTTTCTATTTTTGGTATCTCAAGCAGACGCTTAAATTTGAAAAGGGTGGAATTGGTCTTTGTATATTTAGAAGTGATGTGGTGTATACAAATCTGCAGGAATACTGGAGAGAAAAAGGGACATTATACCACTAGGGACACAGAGCAAGGACCAGAGTAAGAAAGAGCTTGTGCATGTGGGGAAAGGAAAGAGAAAAATAAATAATAACCAGGACTAGATGACAATAAATGATGGGTGCCTGGCAGAGTCATTAGTGACAGAGATGGAGGAAACGTGGTTCAAGTGTTCCAGTGTTTGTGGCCACGGTTGATGCATGGTGGTGACAAGACAGTCAGGAGATGTTGGAATCTGAGAGATGCAACTGTGTAGAAGGAAGCATCTTTACCTAGATGCTCTAGGTAGATCTCTACTTCTTTGTACTAGAGACTGGTGCATAGATTGCATGACAGAACAGTGTTTCTGCTAAGATAATTTATCTTGGATTTTATGCCTAAAGAGCCTTGTTGATTGCCATTAACGATTTGCAGCAAAAGCAGGCAGATTAAAATAAGCTTTTAATGTTAAAAAATCCACCCCAAACAGTGATGTATTTTCTCTCAGTTGTGACTCAGGCCAGCAGAGTCACAGCAATCCTTGAAAGGTTAGAGGATTTGTTTGCAAAGAGACCGTTGCTCTCCCATTTGTTTATTGCTCCATCTGACACCTTATGCACATTCCATGTTGCTATGAGTTGTCTATAAATCTTACACCTTGTACCAAATCAAGGAGACCATCTGTTGAAGAAAGCCCATGTAAGGGGGTTTCTTGGAACACAGCTTTGATGAAACTGCACCTATGCTGTTGATTTTTAGCCCTGCTTTCCCTGCAGAGAAGGCGACAAGATTGTTTTTCTGTTGAGCAACACACAGCCCCAGTGAATGTGTAATTTCCAAATCTCTTTTGATTGGATTTATGTATTAATGGTTATAAGGATCTCCTCCTTAAGCTATAAATCACGTTTTATGGTATTAATTCATAGGAAATGATTAAAGCATCCTAAATAGGTAAAGATTTACAGGTTTAATATTAGCTGCTTGACTGGCATCTCCCCTTGATGTTGTAGTGTAAGAAAACTGATTGGAGTGAGTTCATTTTTATGGAGTTATTCTTCATTAATAACTTGCTTCTGACTCCATCAAACATGTGCAAGGGACATGGAGACAGTTATTTGTTCTGAACATGAAGGACTGTAGGTTAAATGTTTTCCTTCATTTCAGATTAGATACAGTACTGTGTTCTCTGCCTTAAGCAGCAAATCAATGCTAAGAGATGTGTGAAATAGGAAAGCAAACTGGTTATGTTCTTCACAACAGTATCTGAAAATTCAAGCAGGTCCATTGTAAAAGAACTACAAGCTTAGAACCCTAGTAGATCTATTCAGAAAATGTTTTTCTAGAAGCAGATAAGTGAGTTGTTAGTATTTGTGCATCAGAGCAGGTAGAGGACAATGCAAAGAGAATCAGAAATGTAGTAATTGGGTCTGGGAGGATCTTCAGTGTTCAGGAGAGTATGGTTGACTTCTGATGGTACAAAATGGGAAGATCTTTGTTGAATGACAGGTTGAATTTCAATCTCTTGGTGCCTGCATGTGCATAACCTATGTATCCCTAACATGCCACGTTTCTACAGCAAACAAGGCTGTGTTATTATCTCAGCTTAACCTTCTAAAATGAATATAACTTTAATGCAGCAGTATCTCTATGTTCAATGAAACTGAAAGTACTATCTTCATGTTTTATCAATCTGAAAGATACCATACTTTTTTATCTCCTTAAAACACTTTAGATGTCATCTAAATCATATTAATCACATTGTTGCAAACACTAAGATCTTGATACTACTTAGCTCTCACACCACCCAAACTTAGGTCAATAGGCAGCTTTGGGATGAGATTGTTAGCCATCAGTATAAAGGATGGATGAAATCTATCATTTACAAATTTTGATCCAGAGACCTGAAAGCCTGTAGATTTAGCTGACCTTGAGAATTTTGCATGCTTTGATTCATCTATTAAACTGTATTCTGAGAAGTTCACCAGTCAGAAATATACTGTCAGCTAATGACATGGATGGCAAAATTTGACAGGAGTAGTCAATGCAGTCGTGTAGCTCTCTTTGCCTCAAGAACTGTTCCCATGGCCAGAACATTTCAAAATTTCTCCCTGTGAAAGCCCACAGCGGTGTTACTTCCACTGCAACACTATGTAGTTACCAATGGGAAGGAAAGCAGTCTTCACGATTGCCTTTACTTAAGACTTATATTATGGTGTAAAAAGTTTGGCTAAAATATAAGGTATAAAAATGCTTTTGGCTTTTACTTCCAAGAAGTTGGAAAGAAAGAATTGTTACAACAGAAAACCAGGAATGTAATAGTGGATGTTTATGTTTTGGAGGTGGATCATGCACAGTGCCTGAAGGATCTTGTGATGAGATGTCACATCAAATAACGTCCAATACTGAAACACTGTTGTCATAAGAAGATTTTACTTTGACTCTATTCCATTACTCTGACTCTGATCTAAAAAAAAAAAAAGAACCTGTTTCAAGTGAAATTATTTTGCTTTGAACCCTATTCACATGCAGAAAATGAAAAAAGCCATGCTCTATTTAGAAAAATTAGCTCCAATAACATTTTAATGCTACTTCCTCTTATTTTTGATTTCATGTACCATAAACGTCTGTGTTGCTTGCTAATGATCATAAAAATCATCAGCCTCTCCTTTGCCATACAAAATGAAAACTAGCATCTCAACTTCACTGCGAAGAATCTTTATTTTCTTAGCATAAATGAAAACTTTGTTTAAAAAAAAAAAAGAAAAAAAACAGGAGAAATGAGGCATGGATCTACTTTTGCTGTCTTGTTTGTTAATGCAATGAATTCAACGAAAAGGTGCTCTTCTCACTAGGATGTCTTACAGATAAATGGATAAGATACCTCAGACTATGATTGATTATAATGATTCCCTGTTTTCTTGACACATTCACAGTGCTTACATGTAATGTCAAAAGTGAATGGAGTAATGGGAGGGGAGAAACATGCATGTAGATAGGAACTAAGGCTGGCAAGTCCTTAAGAAGTTGACGTGAGTGTACTAGTTCCAATTTACTCAGGAAGCCTAAAGCTGCTGTATGGTTTTCCCTTGTTTTTTTTCCTATGATAACTTTGATACAACTTTGATTCTTCCTTTTCCTCACTCCTTTCAAAAATGTATGTCTCTTAGAGCCTGAATATAGCTTGTAAGGGGGTTTGAGTGGTGTTGTGGTTTAACCTGGCAGGCCGTTCCCTCACTTCCCCTCAGTGGGAAGAGGGAGAGAACTGGAAACAAAATAGAACTTGGAAGTTGAGATAAAAGCTATTTACTTAGACAGAAAAGGAAAAGAAAAATAAATAAAACCTGCAATAATTATATATACATACATGCATCTCCGCAACACAACTATTCGCCACCCACCCACCAACACTCACCTAACAATAAAACTGCTCACTGACCAATGCCCCGCTAGCAACGTGATGTCTCACTACCTTCAAATGCCACCTGGACAATCCCTGAGCAGCAGCCCTCTCCTAGTCAACTCTGCACATCTCATTATATGGAATACCCCTGGCTTAATTCAGGCATCTGTCCTGGTTCTACTTTGTGCCCCTCCATTGCTCTATCATGGCAGCAGCTCTTATCATTTCGTCATCTGATTCTAGTTCTTAATCAAAAGATTTTATGTTGTATCTTCATGCCTTGAAACCTTGCATTTTCTTCTGAAATTGCTTCCTTCACTCTTCCAAGAGGACATAGCTCCCAGGTCAGCAGCGATAGTAATATAATTCCTTAAATGCATCAGTTCTAACAACAGCTCCTGGGACCTTTTCTGATGATTTCCTTCTGATGTGATCTGCCAGTATTTACTTGAAGTATCTGAGACTGTTTGAAGAATGGAAGAAATCACACACTCCAGTAGCATTTGGATTTCTTCTGTTTCCTGGCCTGTTGTTTTTCATTTTCCTAGGGAAAACCCATCCAGCCTGGCACTGATCTTTTCGGCTCTGCTCTTTAGTAGCTGCCACCCATCCAATCAGAGCAGGGCAGAAGCTGCCAAGCTCTGGTTCTTCTTTGCTTTATTCCTTGAAGAGTACCCTTTCCTCCTCTTTCTTGGATGTTTTCTATACAAATATTTGTGATTCTGTCCCTCTGTTCGCCAAGATCATGTTTGCTTGCAATTAGTGGAGCTTTTAAACAGATTTGGGCCGCTGCTACACAGTTCAATAATCACCACTTTTCCATTCTTTTCTAGTCATTCTTTTGTAATGGGCAAATATATTTCACAACAAAATAATGTCCCTTGGCAGGTTTGATCTCATTCTCATAATGTGAATGTTTATAGACAATGGACTCAATATGCCAGTTAAAACAGATTTTGATTTGGCTTATCTACAGCCAAAGTTCTTGGCCCCTGGTGCACAACCAAACCATGTGTAAAAAGGTATTCAGCTCTGAATGAGATCACTAACATCTGTTGCTGCACATAGCATTTAATCTTCAAACACCATCAGCAACAACAAAACTCAGGCAGTTTAAAATGCAGAAATGTAGAACCATGGGCAATCTGAGACAGAGCTTCAATTCCTCTTAATTACTGCTATGCCTTGTGCATACTGAGGTGATCTTCTCACAGCTACATACTCTGCCCTCAGGTTTTTAACTGGTCAAGAGCATTTGCTAATATTCCTATTCCTGATCATCATGGCTATGCTTCAGCTGCTGTGTGCCACTCACTAAATTTGTGCGTGTGTGTGTAAGTGGTTAGATGAAGAACTCCAGAAATCTCTCCTGACCTGTATAGTTCATCTGCATAGTCGTTGTCCAAGAGCTTCCGATCTCAAAACACAAACAATCTGCAAGCTGTTGAACAACAACTCACCATATTTTTTTTCCTGCTAATGTGCCAGCAGCTGCTCCCAGGCTACTGCAGTTGCTTGCAGTGGGGTGGAGAGAGTGTTTTTTCTAATCTGACTGGACAACAATTGCATTTTGGACGATCCATTTTTGAGGACTGCAGCAAATGAATGCAGTGTTTAAAGATATCATCTGCATGGGCCTTTCCCTGTAGGAGAGTTGGCAGATGTCACTCTGTGCCTACACCTTACGCGCTCCAGCCTTTACTCTTGTAAACCAATGCAGGCTGTGCAGAAAACCATAGAAGCTCAGGTTATCGTGTTCTGCTTGGAAAAAGGAGATAGCTTGCACTCAGTTTTTCCATCTGTGGCAATATCATTTGGAAGAAGGCTCAGGTGTATTTTCTGTACTGGTAATGTCTTCACTGCCTGCACTGCCATTTGCCAGGGCATCCTGAGAAGACAATTTCCTACCCCTACCGACCATGTTATTATATTCCTGTATTGGCAGCAATCAGGTTCTCAAATCAACTGCTGTAACTACCTTTTTGTTGTTATTGCTCAGAAGTTGGGGAGACGATGACAGTTTCTCCGGTAATTCAACCTAAAAACAAAATTGCAAGAGTACAGAAGATCTTCATCTCATTCAGAGGTGCTTAATATTTCTAGTCCTTGATAGTACTAGCTCTTGTTTGAAGGCATCCCACTGAAAAATCTCATCACTATTTAAAAAGTCACTGCAGGAGTTGATTTGGTGGAAAGGGTGGCCAAGGTTCAATTTGTTTAAATAGCTGCTTAGCTCCTGTACTTTGCTTCAATTTCATTTTTACACAATCTGGTATTCAGAGGCATTACACATTTTAAATGTAGTTACTGATTTATGTACTTGTATTTTCTTTTGATCCTTGCTTTTAGCCGTTGTCTGCAACACAGTTTGACTAGTGTTCTAACGTATGTAATCATAAATTATCTTAATTTTTGGAAGTCTTGATAGATGGAACAACATTCCCTTTATTTGTGTTGCAGCTGATGCTACTTATATGCAGAGATTACTCTTACCTATGAGGTAAATTTAACTCATAATCATTGTGGTTGCTCTTGGTAATATACAGATTGAGATTTGAATCTCCTCTTCTTAATGGTATTATTGAGAGTCGAAATAAAAGCCCAGTTTTGTAACTATCCTGAAGAACAGGAATTCTAAGGCATCTCTTCAGGTGTTTCATGTATGCATCGTTGACATGCCTTGTGGCAAATATATATTTCTTGTTTCTTCTCTGTTTTTCAAATGTATGAGAACTTCCAGCTCAGGATCTAAGTGAGCTGTCTGCTTCACACATCCTTTCAAAATGCTTGATACCCACGTTGGAGCATTTTCAGAAAAATTGAGTCCTGGTTCTAGATCCACGTACTTTTTGTAGATGATAAATGGTCTTGGCTTATTCACAGTCACTGTCCAATTTGCCTAGTTTCTGACAGTGCTTGGTAACCTGACCAATCTGAGCCGTTCCTGTGTGTAATCATGACTTATTTATAATTTTGCTGGAACCTCCCATAATCTCTTTACTGCCTTTGTTAATCATAAGAATCCTCTGAAGTCATTCAGTGGGAGCTCTCTCAGACATGTATGCATTGTGCTTCTCTAATACGGTGGTTGCTTTTAAATAGAGGGAGAAAATACTATGGCAATAGTAGAAGGAATGACATGAGATTGATGAAATAAGGTAAATTAAAGTTTAATGCTAGCGATGGAAGTTAGTTATGGCATTTAGTAAGATTTTTCTGTCTACTAGAGCTACAGTTGTGGATCCTTGAGGAGTGAATGATTTATTGAACTTTGTTGTCTAATGTTTTTTTTTGTAAATGTACCTGCTGGTCTGGTGCTATTACATTCCTCATCTCTTAGATTGCTCTGAGTTTTCCTTGACTCATAGTTTTCACTGAAAATTCAACATAGCCTTGCATAGGTGAAATGTCTGTTCCATTAAATGGAAATTTGGGTTTCACATCCTTTCCAGAAGCTGTGGTTAACGAACCTGCACCAAGCCTTCCTGTGATTTGCGTACAGTATTGTGGTTATATCCTAACATCCCTTGCAGTGAAACATGTTTGTCATACAGTCCTAAATGTACAACTGGGCTTGGTCTTTCCAAGTGATTCATATGCCAAAGAATTTGGTTATAACTCTGAATGGGCCACAGTGCTGTGAGGCAGGCTTATTTAACAGAAATTCTAGAGTGTTTGGCATGTTGTGTTTGCCAGAGTGAAATGCAGTTCTGGAAAGAGGACTGTCATTCAGATGACTCACTGCAATCAAACACTTGGAGAAAATAAAGTTGCTGAATGTTATGTCTACATGTAATTAACTGTATTTATCATTGGACAGAAACTGTGAAGTTAAGGGAAAATTAAGTTACGTTTTCAAACAAATCTCAAGCTACCCGTATTCTTTTTTGGAAAAAACAAAACAAAACAAAACAGCCGTTTCTTTGCCAAGCAAACTGAAATGTTCTAAAATACAAATGCTGATGTATTGCAACAAAGAAATTGAATCGCTGAATGCAAACTTTGTTTTTAAAAATTGCAGTGTTGAAAACATCCAGATTTCAAACTGAAAAGTAGGATCGTATGTACACAATCTTTATTTAATCAGCAGCTCTGACATTTTTATGTTAAAATTTTCTCCAGAAATTGTATTCTTCCCCACTGCAGTACTCCCAATTTACACATAATATACTTGCACACAGATAGACGCACTTACAGTAAAGCTGACAGTTTCAGTTCCAGATGTGTCCATATATGTATATACACATGTGCTATATATAATATACACAGTAAATATTGATTTTTTTTTTTTTCCATTTTCATTACTAATGCCTCAAAATTGAACACAGTGTTTGAGTACTTGCATAGGAATTGATATCACTAGAGACATGGCACTGTATGCTCTTCATTGGGAGGGCAGGCCGAGGTTCAGTAATCAAACAAATTTCTCAATGAAAATGTTGTGATCTTCAGTGCAGTGGATGCACTGTAAACAAAATCAAGCAGTGCCTTACACTGTTGGAATAGGACATACATTCTTTGTGTGAGGATTCTGACTATTTGTTTATAGCACAAGAAGAAAAAGGACTGGAAAGGAAATGGTTGCGTTCTGTCTTTATAGTGGGTGGGTAACTGAAGCGGCAAATCCTTTACTGGACAACCCAAGGAATGCTTTTCCAAGCAGGTGTTGGGAAACAGTTTCTTTCTGCAAAATCTGCCATTCTTCACACAGAGCAACAGATTGAATAGTCAGAAGATTGGTGACTTTAGGCAAATGAACGCTACCTATCACAATTACTTTAAACGTCAGGTCTTGGAAACCTGAAGAGCCAGAGGTAGGCTGGCACTCTTTTTTTCTCGTTGGATCAGTGATACTTTCTGTTGGCAGCGCAAAGCTTGCTCTGTAGTCCTTGCATCAGGCAGCAAAGAGCCCAGCAAAGCATGGTGCTGCTGGCCAGCATGGCACCACAGGCACAAAGAGCAGGTATATCGTTCCTCATCTAGGGCAGGAGGGTGCTAACACAGCACTGAGCCCAAGCTCATGGGGTCTCCTCAAACACCTTTTGGCTCCATGCTCAGGAATGGTGTGCAAGAGCCAAGCCAGGGAAGCTCGGAGGAGGAGCTGTGGCCAGAACTGTGGAAATCACAGCTAGGCCCGAGCAAAGCACTTAACTGACCAAATTTGGATCGTCACCAATTGCTTCCATTTAATGAGACCCTGTGGAAAGCAAAACCGTACGCTATAAACTTCCGAAAGGGGGAGCAGAATGCCTATCTCGGTGATTAACCAACTAGAATAATCAGTTGTGTACGAGGCACTTTGGGAGATAGCTGTTATTCACTCATAGAAAGAGCGAGGTGTCATTTCGTTTTTTTAGGGTTGTAAGTTTCTAACTAATTTTTGTCTCTCCTTGCCAGTGTAACGGTTTGAATGTTAATTTAATTTTGCAGAATATCATTTATGTAAATGTAATTAGAAGGGAAACGTGATCGGGAGATGCACAGCACCAAAGAAAATTTATTACTCCGAGGGGTATTGCTCTAATCATTCAACTGCAATATTGAGTTTCCCCAGATTTAATCTAAAAGCAATAAATTACAAAAGGCTAATGTCCTGCCCAACAAAAAGCTGTCATGAACCCAAGTTTCTGTGGGGAAAAAATTCAACTTCATTTCAGCAACAGGCTCTCCTCGTTTACACATTCCTTTTATGATTCCAGGCAAGTCAAAGTAAAATGAATACAAATGTGAGAGTTCGAACACTTTCCCTGAATATGTATGTGTGTCTGTTGGTGATTGTAATAATCAGTAAGCCAAAACATTGGGATTTCTCTATCTCTGGCAGAATTAAGAATGCAGCCCCACAACTGCAAATTCTTCTCCCCACCTTAGCATGACCCTGTGATTTAAGGGAAGGCAAACTGGAGTCTGATTAATTCCAGTGTCCATATGAAAGTCTGTTGCTAATGTACTGTAGTTTTTGTTCTCTTGCCGACGAAATGGATGAGTAGAAACTCTCTCTTCTTCTGCCTGAGTGCTTGAGCCTGTAACTTGTGCACTGCATGGAAAGCCTGGTCTGTGCTGGGTAGTTGCCCTGTTGATGATGTTGGCCTGCCTTTACTAAAGGAGTGCTTTTGGAAAGTGGAATGAAAAGCAAATGGGCAGATATATTGGATGGTGTGATTAGTTCTTCTTGAAGCCCAGATGTGAGTGTCCTCGGCAGTTCTGCTGTTCAAGGAGCATCTCTCCTCTTGAAAAAACCTGCCATGAAAGTTCATCAGCAAATAAACAACAGCTAGGCAAAATAGGAACTGTGAAATGCCTGCCTAATGTGTATGCTAAAACACTGGTAAGTGTTGGGGTTTTGCGGTGCAATTTAGAATGAAGGCTGATGCCAACATTACACTTCTCTAAGAAGGGGAGTAATTAGTACAGGAAATAGGTTTCTTATGTTTTATTTAGCCAAATTCATCTCTGGTTTAACTCTACTGTAGCCTGGATTACATTTGTTCTTATTTCCCAGTGTTCCTCTGCATAGTTCTTTCTTACACGACCTTTAATTCACTGTGATTGTCTTTTATTTTAGGTGAGGACCATAGTTCCTCTGTCAGTTTGTTAGTATCAATTATGCTGTAAGCCCGGGTTTCTTGGCTCACAAGAGGAAACCCATCAGATTTGCAACAAGTTTTTACAAAGTGCAAATTGGCAGGTTTACAGATTCCCACAGCTGTGCGTAGGACAAGGGGAGGAGTGCAGGGCTGCAGAGAACAAGGCATGGAGAAACGAGACTGTGGGAGGAATGGGGAATAATGCAAGGAGCAGAGGAGATGTTAGTGTTAGAGAGCAGGGGCTTCCTCACGGCAGCTTTTGATGTGTGGGGTACTACTAGTGTAAAGCTTCTTTAGCTGTAGTTCTCCACCCATAGGTGTGTAGGGAGGCACAGATGTATGCAGAAGTATGTGGGACAAAGTGCCATGGGTACACTTAATTAACAGTGAGCATGTACAGCTCCAGTCACCTCATCCTCAAGCAAATTGGTGAGCACAGCTCAGACTGTGACAACCTGAGAGTTTCATGGCTTTTTGCAGGCACATCGGTAGAGAATGCAAAAAATCATTATTATTTATTTATTTATTTATTTATTTATTGCATAATGCATGAAGGGGAATCTTGCATCATGGAAAACACATCCTGCTCCAGGTGGAGACTACCGTTCTAAAATTCCTTCAGATGAACACAGGACACGTGGAGATTTTATTAGTCAAGAAGTCTTCCAAGGTCTTCATCATTTATTGGAATTCCTGTGTTATTCATTCCAGTGAGATTTATAATTATAACTGGTAATTACAGAGAATCCACTAAACAATTCCATAGGAATTCCACTGTGATCTGACATTAATTAACAACCAATTATAAATTATAATATAACTTCTAAAAAAAACCACCAGTGTCTGGATTCCTTCTTTCAGCTACGATTAAATGTTAGAAGGAAAACTGCATTTGTAAGCAGGGGCCGTGTTACAGATTGATCAGCATTGCTGTGCATTATGGCTGTGTTTCCATAGAGCAGCCACTATGTGGATAGGCAGCTTCAGCCTATGGAGGATGTGAAAGAATTTTTGTCCTCATCTTTGTCATAAGAGGCATCTGTCTCACAGGATTTCAACATTCTGTCATGTCGACAAGTGTGCACACTTAAAGCTTAGATTTTATCTGACTTGTTGTGTAAATTAGACTGATGTGAAGCATTGCTTGTATGCCCGATGCAAGCTCTCTCTGGCTTGAAAGTATATTTTCAAAAATTGTAGCAAAAAAAAAAAAAAAAAAAGAATACTTACTGATTCCAGTGAGAATAGAGAAGACATGATAGCAAGTATTAACATGGCTCTGGCACTGTTTGATCACCCGCATTAAAGATCTGCTATCTCATGGAATTTCTATATCCCCCAGATCTGCCAGGTGGAATGCTATCTATAGAGATGTGGATAATAAAATACCTGCTACATGTGGATAATCAATACTAAGTCTCTTTCCTTTTTTCCTCTTTTCTTTCCTTTTCCTTTTGTTTTGTTTTGTTCTGTTTGGACAGCTCAGCTCTGTAATCATTACTAAGATTTTTAGGAAGGTGGGGAAAGTGGGATAATACCAAAATGCATTATGTGCAAAACCACATAGAGAACAAGAGACATAAAGGAAGACAACAGATTCTTTCTGTGTGGATGAAATCATGAGGTAAGTTTGCAAAGCCTTACCCTGAAGATTAATTTCCAGCATCTCCATTAAGCCTAATGAAAATCACATGTGTGTTTCTGAGTGTTTCGTAGCGTGTTTCTCCCTTGCCTCTTTGCAGTTTCTCCCTGGGATCTTCCACAGCTCCTTTGATCAGTCTTCCCAGACCTCTCCCTGAAATGTGCCAACAGATCTGGTCCAAGTTATTAAGAGTAAGTAACAGAGTGAAGTGTGGTCCTTTCAGCCACCTCCACACCCAGGTTTCAGTATAAAACATCACTGGTGTGAGTGCAAAGTTATTCAAGAGAATTATAGCGTGACCTGTTTTGTTGTTTATACTAGAGCTACTTGCTGCTCTAAACCAAGTATTTCTGCTGTTGCAAGCTACCCTTCTCATGGACTCTATAAACACGGTAGTGTGGCTGATCCAAACTCCGGGGCTCATCACTTTATTGCTAGGGCCAAATGTGGTTTGATTCGTTGTGTTTTGCTATCAGAAAAGTATCCTGCCCTTAGTGCTGTCTGAGATTGTACTCGTTCTTTGAGATGGAAGGTCCATTTTGGACCTGCTACTGACTGCTTATGCAAATCTGCTGTCTTTGCAGTCTTTACTGTATCTCTGAATCTACTGACAGTCTTGGCCAAGAGATAGTCCTGCATGATGCTTTTTTTGTTAATGTGAGCTTATCCTCATATAAAATAGATGCAATTGCAGCTGGGAAATGCCTGTAAAAATTTCATCCTGTAATGCTGCATCTAATTTGTTATCAGGGCTTCTCTGAACAGCTTTGACAGTTAGCTGGAGATGTGTCACTGACAGCAAGTAACAAAACGTAGCCCTGACATAAGGAAATATTATAAACTTTCTAGATAAGATCAGCTTCAGCAGTGAATCAATCTAGCCCTATTGGACCCAGAGAGTATACAAGAACTAAACTTGTTGCTTTTCCTTGTAAGTACCCCTAAAAGGGATTAAGTTTTTAAGATTTGGCTACATGCATTTCAGATACTAATATGCTGTTTTGGTTCTGTGCCTGAATAAGATTTAGTGGAATTTGGAGAGCAGCTGGACACTAAAGCTTTAGGAGATGAAGCGTCAAAGCAGGGCTTGTAGTAACCAACATCCTGTCAGCATATCCAAATGTTCTATATTTAACTTACTGTTAAAATTATGTTTTGTTATTTTTGTCTACCTTCAGCAAAAAAAGTTTGGTTTCTGTAAGATTAGAGAACAAGGCAAATTCAGTTAAGGCTATAAAATTTGTCTCATTGCTTTCTTTTTCGCTTGCTGTTGATCTTAGGGCAGCTGTAAGGGCAAATGGAAAAGATAGGTATTATATTTCAAAGGCAAAGTTATGAAAGTCTAAACTGCATCCAAAGTATATTTTACTACTAATAATGAGAACTGGATGAAGAGTGTTTAAAAAAATATGAACCTGCCTCAACTACATTGGTTCAGAAATAACGAATCTAATGCAGTTTTCCAAAGAATAATTGATATTATATAATAATAACTGGCAGTTTATGTCATGAAAGTGACACTTGACACTTTGCTGCTAACCAGTTTAACATCATCAATTAAAACATCACTTGTGTAATGACATCTTAGTAACCGGTTTCATATCATAAATTATGACATCACCTTCTTTTATGGCATCAGGGTTGAATGAAAGGCTTTCTTTAGAAAAAGGGAGAAAAGGAGGAAATCTTAACACTGTCTCTCATTTTGTGCTCATACAAGGTGTGTATGTCCTAGCCCTCTGGTCACTCATTAGAGAGCATCTGAGAGCTGAAAAGCTGCAAATTGGTGTGAAATAAACATTTTAAAAGAATGTGCTTTGGGTTAGCATAGGTAACCTCCTAGTAGACAATAGTTTCCTTTGCATAACGCCGATGGAAATCATCCAGGAAGTATGAGTGTACTTGTGGAACCCGATGAACTCAATTACAGTGCAGTAATATTTACTGAGATTTGGTGTGAAAGTTCAAGTTTGCATCATTACCTACAAGTGGGTGTTCTTTTTCTTCATGGTCAATGCCTTTAAAATAATCCTTTGTATTTCATTCCTCACTGAATGGTCAAATTTTGGTGCTAGATTCTGATATTTTACATCTCAGAGCCTTGTTGGCAGTAGATTTTGTTATGTCTGCTTGTCATTTGAGCCTTGAGTTGGCAAATTTCTCCATCTATTTGTACTGATTTAGCCTTGTAGAAACAATTATAAGCCAGATGTGATTGAGTTTGGAGTATTCTCAATTAAAGAAAAATATCTATGAATGAGTAGCTTTGAAAGATTAACCACAGGGACCCAAATACTCTAAATATATTGTGTGTTTTCAGAGCTCGCTTTCTAAAGGCACGTAGCATCAAATTCCTTCTCTTCCTACCAAGGTCATTAAAAACATCAGTGACCACAGGCACAAGCAAAGCAAGTCACAATCAAGCATTTTCAAAGTATTTCTGCTTTTTTTTTTTTTTTTTTGAAACAGTCATTGCCATATTAAGCCATGCTGAACTCCACGGGGACATCCATGGGATGATGTCTGGTGCATGTCCTATGCAGAAAATTAACTTTTTACATGCAGAAAGTCCCTGTGAATTCATGTGATTCTCCCATGGCTTGCATTCATATCAGGTCCTTAATTTGTGAAGTAGGAAATAGGGAGATAATCCTAGATAGGGAGTCAAATTTGTATTTAGAACAACTGAGCAACTGTTGCATATTTACCAGGAGATAAGCATTTCCCTGAGTAATATACAGACTAATTTCCCTTACTAATTCCCAGTCTGTAAATCAAGGATATGAGAAATGAGTGCCACATGCCATCTGAGCGAGTGTTCTGTCCTCTGTCCAGTGCCCAGTGTTCAAGAGATGCCCTAAATCTGGTGAGTCGATATGTACGATAATACTTCTGTAGACAAAATTTTAAGCAAATCCCTGTAAATTGTCAGTGCATATCTTAGTGGTCTCTTGAGAATGCTGTGATTTACCTACTCTCTTTTCTCAACATTTTTTCAAAAGTTTTTTTTCCACCATGAATATTTATGTCGATGCCTCATTTGCTGACTGAATTTCCACTCTGCTGGAATTATGCTTCCCCATAGTGCACCCAGGAAAGGTGAGCTGTTAGAGGTGAGGAAAAGAGATTCCATGACCTTTAGGAAATAGCAAGTGGCACTAGATAAAATGTATTTTCTGATGGGTTACTTGTGAATTGGTTGGACATAATTACCAAAAAATTATTATCTCTCTGAAACAATTAACTTTTGGTAGATCAGACTCCAAATCTCCAGAAGCTCTGAACTTTTACAAATGGGCTTTGCCCACTGCCACTCTTAGGCAATGAGTAATTCTTACAATAGGCATGGGTGATAGATACCACATATTTCTAGTTATGAGTATGGACTTATTTACTGCTGGCACTTTTTTTAAAGTGACTTGTAAATGTAAAGGTGCTAGATTCAATGCTTAAGAATGTGTTTCCTTGGTGATAAAGCTTTCACTAAGCATGTTATCTATATATTCTATCTTATATGCAGACAAGAGATGATTCACACCGAATGTTATAGATCTTGTGCCTTAAAATTGAGTCCTCCATTGACTTATGGCTGAGAAACATAGAAATCAAATCCACAGATGGTTCTTCTTAAAAGTGAAGTTTTGGCAAAAGCAATGAAAGCTATAATGCATTACAAAAGTGTGCATTTTTTAAAGTTGTTTCACTTCCTATTTTCTCTCTACAAAACTCCCTGAAATGAGGAGGGCTCTCGTGTTTCATCTTGCAGTTTCAGCAGAACACAGCCTTTATTTAGCATGCTCTGCTACTGTCTACTAAATGCAAAGAGGATGTTAGCTCAGAGGGGTACACAGATTAAATAAATAAATACTCAGACTGAAAACTCTCTGGCACAACATAGCAATTTTTCTAATGATGAAGTAGTTGTGGTCAGAAATCTTTTCAGTAGAGAAATAGAAATGGTTTGGGGAAAGTTCAGGTGGGATAGAATGACTCATTAAAAGCCTCCTTGTCCTAACAAAGAATTTCACTGACATTGGAGTGAGAAGTTGCTATTGTTGAAGTCAAGTTTTACCATTCTTTCCAACTAACCTTTATTGGTAAGTAAAATAAGGCAGAATTGGCCCATTGTATGCCTGTGGGTATCTGATGTTTATGCTTTCTTCTGGCCTTCTGTAGAAAGATGCTCTTGTTTTCCATCAGTTCTAGCACTTAGGAGCTTTTGGTGGTTATAACACAGAGCAGGTAGATGTACAAGGTGCAAAGTGAAAGCAGACCTGCTACCAGTGAGACCGTACTGATGACAAAAAGTTGTCATCCTAGCACACATTACACATGAGGGTTCAAGAACTATAAATGGCAAGAGGTTATGTGCATTAATTGCATCATAAAGTAGAGGAGCCCCAACGGAGGTCTGGTCTCAGCTGTGCTATGTCTGGGACAAACAATTAATGAGAGATCTTACAATCTCATTAGGCGGGACAGAAGCAGAGAGTATTAATCTCCTGTTCTCTGTGTTTGAGACTAGAGTTCAAATACGCCTACCGTTTGCACAAACAATCCATGGAGCAGAGAGGAATGGATTTGCCTTTTCCCCAGTCCCACTCCCAATTTCAGGAGCTGGCTTTTCTTCCCTTTCTGTTTCCACCAGCATGAGCTCTCCAACATTCCTGATTGTGAAGAATTCATCAAAGACTTGTTTAGATTTGCTTTTCATCTCTAAATGTAAATTCTGTTCCTACAGTTTACAATTTTGAAAGCTGCAGTGTCATATGACAAAATGTGGACAGTTCTATTCCCAGTGATTTTCTCAAATTTTGAGCATTCCATTACTCCCTGCTGTCCTTGCACATGCAAAACTGTCCCAAAGCATGTTGAACTCTGAATACTTTTTTTTTAATGTTTTTTTTGGAAGGTCTTCAAAACATGTCAAGTTGTACAGTGTTTCTGAAGCAGAGTGGAGAGGAACTTTCTGGCTGTGCAGGTTGCAGAACCTCTTGTTGGCCACTTAAGAGAAATGAGCTGGATGCTGACCTCTTTGTAGCTCAGATCATAACAACTTGCTTGAAAGAAAAATGAGACTTTGGAGAAACCTTAGAGATGGAGCATAGTGTTGCCACACCACAGACCAGTCTTGTAGAAACCAAAATGGGACTTATCAGGGATACAGGCTGTAAAAATTGCTTTATACACTCTCTGCCTCATGAACACAGGTCCTGTAAGGCTCATCTGGAGAAATCTATTCTTTGCTAGGCGAGCATTAATGGAAATGTAAGGAACCTGGATGAATGTGAGCCTCCAAGTGGACTAGGGTCCTACAGATGGCTCGATTAGAGGCCAGAAGAGAGGAAGAAGGTACAGTGCCTTCTACAATTCACATTGCTACTTTTGGATTTGGTGCCACTCTTGGTTTGGCTTTGCGATGGCTTTTGCTGGAGCAGTTGCCTAGATCCCGGGTTTGGCATTGTTCTGCCTTGTACTGTTTTCTTCTAATGTATCGTTGGAAATGTCAGGAACTGGAAGAGGTGCCATTTTGTCAATAGTGCAGGGAGCAGAAAGATTTTTTTCCCCCATCCCTTGGTTGGCTTTGAAATTCTCGTTTATTAATGGTGTCATAAGATTCTTACTCCTATCACCCAGTCAGTCTGTTGTGCTTAAATATACTACCTCCAAACATAATGAACATGATAAGAAGAGCGTATTATTTTTCTTCTTAAACCAAAAAAAAAAAACCAACAAAAAAAACCCAAACCAGAAATATAGTTAGCATATAGTAAATGTTGACTCTACTGCTTAATTTTTTCCTTTTTTTTTCCTATTCCCCTTTGTTTTTCTCCACATCTCCAGGATGCATAAACTCACTGTCACTTCCAGAGCTCTTCCTAGCTATGCAGCTGCCAGTCAACAAATTCACAGTAAAATCCCTATGACTGCCCATTCCTTATACTCAGATAAGTATTAGACCTTGATCCTCAAATATGATTTGCTGGCCTAGACTTTACCCATTACATAAACAGATTTGCAATTTTACGGGAAAGAATACAAACCAAACCAGCCGCCCTCTAGCCTGGTAAATCCCCATTGAACGTCTCCATTGGAAAGTTCCTACATCAGGACAATTGAATACAAGGAGTGTTTGAAAAACACTGGTTTTACCTAGGCTTTGGGTGGACAATGCATTTCCTAGAGAACAGTGAAAACTGTCTGAAAATGGAGTGAGGTAAAAAACAGTATTTTTCTTATCACATCTTCATGTATATACTAGGTATTTCTGAGTGATACTACTAATAAGAGATAAAAAGACTTTATAGCTTTCTGTGAGCTGTTAAGATGGAGCACTTTAGTGAGAGTAAGGAAATGAGTTTGAAGGGGGAAGGTTCTATCTTGTTTTGCTGACCATGCTGAAGGAGGGGCAGGAACTAGAGCATACATTATTGTCTATATTTACTTCCAGTTTTGCTGGTATTGCCATATTTTTCATCAGTTAAAAACTGACGTGTTTATGAGGTAGATGAGTATTTTCTTTAGGAATATTTTCTCCTCTCCAAGTTAAAACATTTTAGATGAACAAAACAATGAAAAAAGCAAAGCTGTGGGGTGATTTTTGTTAATTTTTGGGGTTTTTTTTCTTTTTCCCAGCAGTATACTTTGACAGTCATTGTTGACAATTCTAGTTTACTGACAGTAGAGTTGTTTAGTAAATGCCTTTAATTTCTTTCCCAGTGAGTCAGTCATCTTCCAACCAAAATCCTCCTTACAAATATGCTGTGATAGTTCATAGCTAGTATATCTCTTCCTTTGTGCCCGATTATGAGGTAGGGATTATGAAGTAGTTATGTTCAAGACTGTGATATATTTTTAAGCTTCATTGTTGTCATTCTCCATTTTTCAGACCCACTGCAAGTATCTTGAAAAGCACCGGAAATTGCACCATGCTGCAGAGGACAGGGATAGATATAGATGCACAGGTGTTGCAAAAAATAACCATACCCCTAACATGTGGTTTTGTAAGGAGAGTTGTGAACATCACCCTTGACTTTAAAATATGTTGTTGCTTTGGCACTGACGGTGTAATAAACAAGAGGACATTTTGTCATTTTTTATAAATACCCACAGGACTTGCACGGCTTCTCATTGGTTGACATATCAACCCTAAACTAAATACAACAAAGATAACCTAATGGGTACATCACTTAAAATAGGTTGAGCTTAAGTGTCATGGTTAATAAAGCTTTGTGTGAATTCTAATTCAAGCAATTTCAGCAAAAAGCATAACAAGTAGATAAACTGGGATAAAAATGTTTTTGTTTCACTACTTTCTTCCTCATACCATCCTTCACAGACACTATAACAGTATTTTAGTCTTTAGAAGAATATCTAACAACATGATTGTCTCAACACCAGGCATGATCCCAGTGGAAATTAAAATTGCACGCATTTTCTCATGGCTCTTTATTTAACAATCGGGAGACTTTTAATATTTGAAACTCAGCAAGAAAATTGTCTTGAAACACAGAGATTCCTTTGGGGTAATTTCACTTTTGTTTTCTATGAACTTTAGCTGAGCATTTTTTTTTAACTGTAATACAGATCCATGAATTGTATGACGGTTAACAGGACTTTCTGTATGTGCTTCTCAGCTAACATGTAAGGAAAAACAATGAAGAACGTTCTAATAACATCATTCGAGTTAGCTAGCTTTACTAATAAAGATGTCCTGTGTCACTTTCCTTCACAGTTTCTTTTAAACATCTTCTTGGTGGCTGTGTGAGTAAATGTAAGAAGTAAATGAAAGGCAATACAGTTGTGGCACTTCTTGAATATTCACAATAACATCAGGCAAAAGAAGGTGAAAGAATAAACAGAACTCTGCTATGAGTATTTGATGGCTGGAACAAGTGAAGGCAGGAAAAATACTTTAGATTCTAACATCAACTGAGATTACAACATCCCATCCAGAGAGTTATGTTTGATGGAAAGAACAAAAGTTGTTACTAAGAACAGAAGACGTCAGAGAAAAATATACAGACTTCTGCTTTGTTTACATGGTGAATCTTTGAAAAGCTTTTGCACTGTTATTTCCCCAGCTCACTGTAGGCTAAGACAGCAGAGTATGTCGGGCTAGGAGACAAAATAACATTTTTGTATTGCTGACAAGAAGTAGGACACTATCCTTGCTGTAATGTCAGTAAGGAGTGTTTTTTTAATATAACTGCTAAGTGTATACTTGGCCCCAGTGCCAGTCAGTTAACAAACATGTTACTTGGTTCTGTTGAGGACACTGATTTTTCTTTCTTTTCTTTTTTCTTTTCTTTTTTTTTTTTTTCTTTTCTTTTCTTGTAAGAAGGCATTTGGCATGTCCAAAATATTTAGCCTTGATGGGACTTGGTAATGCAGTTTGCTTGGCTCAGAGCAGTAGTATCCAGAAACTGATGGCTGGTTTTTATGCTGCAAAAATAACATTAAAATAGGCTCTTGCAAGTGGTCGTAGAAAACTGTCAGTGCATTCAGTAGGGTTGATTATATCAGCTAATTGCCATTAGAACCATTTTGGTTTTGCCTATAATCAGCCCTCAGGAGATTGGCGTGCTAGCATGGCACCATGGCTATTTCATAGCAGCTTCCTATACTCATTATAGTTTAGATCTGTTCTGCAGATTGAAGATTCAGAGGTCAATAAGCACCTTTCAGAAAACTCCATTCACATTCAGAGAATGTGGTTATCATACTCCCTTGCTTTGGGCTTTGTTGCTTGTTTTCATGTTTCTAACAGAGTAACATCAACACTCCTTTCATACTGCATACACTCTTGATGTTTCCATCTTCAGCATTTCTGAGACCTGCCAGTCCCCACCAGGAATTTGGGGCTCTTCCCTCAAGTGTTTCTACCAAAGTCAAAACAGCAATATCCAAGGTCACTCTTTGTGCACAACTTTATACTGGGACTGAGATTAGTGCGAAAAGTTCAAACCCATCAGCAAGGTTGATTCTACACTGAAATTTATGTTCAGATACATTTATCTTTGATTTTCTCTCTTATTTTAACACTTTGCAGTGAATCTGAATGACAAAATCTTTTTCTCCCACTAAATCTCTTTTTTTTTGTTTGTTTGTTTGTTTTTTAAGCTGATTGTCTAATAAAGGAATGCCTCAGACCTCCCAGTTGTTTCTGAAAAGAGGTATTGGATCTGCCTCTCTGGAATGGCATCGTTGAGACAAAGCAGGGAGAGAGAAGGTGCTTCATGTGCTCTTCTTCCCATTAATACTGTGAGATGTGCAGAGATGCAGATGAGTATTTGACATGCCAGAACATTTCTCATCAGATTCCATTTCAGTGGCACAGTGTGTACTTGTGGGTAAGTGAGGTTACTGAAGACATCTATTCTCAGACAGTTCTGCCAGCTGCACGCAGCGTAAGACCTCAAGAAGCTTCATGGTCCAAATGGATGTTGGATACTTGTGGAATGTGGGTAGCCAGCAGCAATGTGGTGTTAAAGGAAGTCCACAGTATTTTGCAAAACTCACCAAAACATCAGGTTGCTATCAGAATTCCTAAAAAACCAGAAGCCCGTTGCTCCACAGTTGGGTTTTTGGTTGTTTTCTTATTTGTTTGTTTCTTTGTTTGTTTGTTCTTTCATTCCTCCTTGTAGTTTCCAAAAATCCAGGAAAGATTTTACAGCTATCAAGATTAATGTGGGCACTTCTTCTGATCCAAAATCCAGGACGCAGATCTGAAATGCAAATGTCATGGTTCTCTCTCCTAGAGATTTAGCCCCAGAAGTCCTCACCTGCCATTTCTAAAAGGAGCACGTCCTGGGAATGTTGTAGGTTATTTCTGTTAAAAGACCATTTCCAATATGAAACCTTTTGATGTCTTGAAGGGTTTTTGTAGCGTCTTGTAATGCTAATTGCGTATGTGCTGAAGAAGGAAATGTATGCCTACAGAACCTGATAAGAAAGGGCTTAATGAGAAAAAATGCAGGAGATAGAAATCTGTTGTCTTACTTCAGGGCCCTCCGAGTATCTCAGAGAAATGCTCCCAGCAGAATACTGAGAATTCAGTATCCTGACATGGGTGGAAAGTCTGTATTTCTGAAAAGAGAAGCTTACAGGAAGGCTCAGGGCAGGCTCTCACTACAGGAAGGCTCAGGGCAGGCTCTCACTGCCATTGAGATCTTTATGTCGAGAGCAGGAGCATTGAAGTTGTTCTCAGAGTTACCTGCATGCAAATCAGGTGCATCACGATTGTTTGAACCAGTTATTGTCAAAGGCTTCTGTCAAACCTTGTGCTATTCAGCCCACATGCTCATATGTTCAAGATGAGCCTTTGGAGAAAGTTACTGCTGCAGTTTTTTTCTAGGCAACGGGCTCTTAGGCAGTGGCTGATTTTGCATAATAAACCTTGGCAATTGAGTTAAATTGGTTGAGGCTAGGGTTGTCTTTGTGCACAGCCTTGCACAGCAGGCACTAACCTATGATCTGGTTATTGTGTGCACTGTGGTGTTGTGGAAGGGCAGATACCCATGTTAGAATGTAACTTCATTTCCCACTGAAAAGCCGTGTCATCGCCTCGTCCAGGCACTGGGAGGATTTTGGTTTGTGTCGGTCATGGGTGGCTCTCTGGAGTGTACACACTCTTGCCAGATTATTCGCTAAAGCTAATAGTCATTTCTCTTTGCAGATCTCTCCAGTTACCCTTTTAAATGTTGCACCTCACATCATGACAGCCTTTCAACCCTTTTGAAATCTTTGTGATTATTTCCTGAACTGTGTTTCTCCTGTGTTGCCATGGCTGATTCAAGCGTATTACAGGATTTCCCTTTTTTATTCCAGCCAGAACATCAGTTCTTTAGGAACAAACAGGTAATTGATTAGATTACTGATATTATTGAATTATTGATAGAAGGTGTTGGTCTGGAGAAGGCAATTTATTTCTTATTCTCTTTGGTATTTTAACAAGAGCAATCAACCCTAATTCCAAATTCTCTTTGTGAGATTTTTGCCTTCTGGGTAAGAAACATCCCTTGCCTTCCCCTCCCCCCTTTTCCCAAACAATCTTCTGCTGTGCTAGGAAGATGGAATGTATAGGTGATATCCCTTTTAGAAAATACATCCATAATGTATCACATATATTGTCATTATGATGTATTAATGTAATGCATCATCAGAGAGCTGTCAGAGGGAAGATTTATTACTCTAAAATAAGTTATGGTAAGACACTGGGGAATGAGTTGACAGAATTTTTGTTTATTTTTCTAAATTAAGAACTTTCAGAGTAAGTTTAAAGATCTCTTACCTTCATGAAGTAAGTAGGGGTGGGAGGGTCACAGAAAGGAGGGCTTGAATCAAAAACACTAGAAGGACTCTGGAGGCCTCATAAGAATAAGAATTTAGTATTTTCTTCCCCCAGATATTTTCCAAAAACTATAGTGTGCAATGTTTAAGTGTACAGCTTAGATGAGAGCTACATTAGGCGGTCAAATTAATTTTAATCAACCCAAAGTGGACTTCATTCATTTTTTCATTTAAGGAAAACAGAGTCTCAAAAGCATAAATCTTTGGGCTAAAAAAGGCCCATTGGACTAAAACTGATCCAGAAATACTACATAAGTCTATGTACTTTGGCCAGGTGTGTCCAGTGGACTTACAAACCTGCTTCAAATCCAATGAAGTCAGTGAGAGTTTTTCATTAGATTTGCACAGACTTTGGATCAGGCTCCTTTGCTGCATCATGTGGTGAAGCCATGAAACTTGGCACATTTATAGCATTGTAACATAAAGCCATCTGTGTACAAGCACAAACTTTTCCTTATTGCCAAAGTGCTTAATGTAATTACAATCAGGCATGCTTCTTCTCTGCTCGCTTCATCCATATGCTGAGATGTATGCAAACTTGAACTGGTAAAGAATCCCACAGCATCTGAGTGTGCGTGCTGCTTACAGCAGTATACATTGCTAACCTTGTAAATCTTATGCCCTTCTCCATTTCAAGGAACACACACACAGTTACAGACTGTCTTATGAGGAAACAGTCTGGCAGCAGAAGTACGCCAAACAGTTCAGACTGGGTTCCTTTCTTGCTAACTACACAAGACACCTGAATTAGGAGCCCAGTTGCTCTTACTCCTTATGGATAGTTTGAAGTGTCCCAGGGAGGGATGCCCACAACAGGAATTGCCTTCAGGAAGTATCTTTCATATCCTTCACACACTGCTGGCTAGAGAGTGAGCATAGAGTTGTTGTACCTTGTCCTCCATCTAAAGGAGATTATATTAAATCCTCAGGCTGTTCCAGTTCACATGCAGCTGCAAACTGGTTGTTTTATCACACGGTTCACTCTGTGTTGACTTCAAATAATTCTGATTGCTGTAATATCCCATGGCTTTTACTACATCGCTTGCATTTCATGTATCATGATATTTGCATGCAATTTCTTCAATTCTGAATATAGTCTTGGTCAGTAGAAGTTAAGTTCCAAAGTTGCTCACAGGTTAATGAGTGCACTGTGCTTGCTGCTGACTGACCCGACAGTCCATAGGCAGGTACTTCACATTATCAGTGGGGATGGCGTGTTTGAAATGGATGTTAACAATAAAAAGAAACATATGCAGTGGATGCATTTGAAGGAGCAGGGAATAAGACTGCAGAAGGAAACTTGCAGAAAGCAAAAGGTGGTCATGCCAAAAAAGATCTACAATTTTCTCTTACTGAAAATCAGCAGTGATAAGCTGTTTAATTTTGGCCAATCTTAGAAAGACACTTCCATTAATTACCTAAAATGTAGGTATGAAAAGAGTGCCAAGGTTATTCAGATTGCCTCTACCTAAAGTGTGTTGTAAACTGTGCTGCTATCAGTCTAGGAAAAACTTCTCCTCCTCTGTAAAGTTCAGAACAGTTTAATACTGTGCTGTCACACAGGTACATTGGCTCAAGTCTTTTTTTTTTTTAAGATATTATCTGAAATGGGTATATGAAGTTGTTTATTAAGCACCTGCACTTTGCAGATGACAAATGACACACAAAACTTTACTGGTTATCCCTAAGGCTGAGTAGATACATGCTCATGGTTTAAAATGTACTACTGTCTGTGGGTATTTTATAGCCATCTCAGATAGAGCAGAGATTTGCTTTTCTAAACCAGGATGTATGAAGGGCATGATTTTTTTTTTTTTTTTTTTTGTAATAAGTAGTCAAAAAGTTCTTAGTATGTATTCGTTGTGATTGACTGACATGTTTAGCAGAAGATGGACCTGGTTTTCTGAAGCGTCAGGCAGGTGGGCGTGTAGAATCAGCACATGAAGCATGGGAGTTTAGGGGAGGTTTGTGTTAGGATCTATAGTCTGATGACAATAGTTTATTTCCCAATAGCGTGGTGCTAAAAGGAAGGACTTCTGACCCATGCTGCAAGTGCTAGCAGGCAAACAAGTCTTGGAGTTGAATGTTTCTGTGGGAGGTTGTCGCATGTACTACAAATTGGAGGTTTGAATGCTCGAGTTATACAGTTATGAGGGCTTTGCCCAAGCTCCTGTCCACTCTATTTCTCAGTAGGGCTTTGCTTAAATTTAGTATCTGTGGTGGTTCAGAAAGTCTTAGGTCAGTGAGTCTGAAAGGAGATAAAATGTCTTGGAAAGACCATATGAAATCTATCATGACAAACCACTGATAACTCCACATCTTATTAGCTTCAATTAAGTATTTCCATGGGAAACCAT
This sequence comes from Chrysolophus pictus, assembly GCA_037305975.1. Classification (NCBI taxonomy): domain Eukaryota; kingdom Metazoa; phylum Chordata; class Aves; order Galliformes; family Phasianidae; genus Chrysolophus; species Chrysolophus pictus. The sequence goes on along the minus strand of CM074578.1, from coordinate 103,820,588 downwards.
GGAACTGTTTAAAGTCATGATGACACATACACACACTTTGTTCCATCCAAAGAAATAATCTGTTTTCCAGATTTCCAAATAACCGAGTTATTTTTTTTATTGTTTTTCTTTTTTCTTTCTTTTCCTCCTTTTAAAAGAAATAAATTATAAGAATTTATCTTGGGCTTGCTACAGATTTAAAAGGAGAAAAAAGGTTTCTTCTGTCCGACTTTTAAATTATATGCATGACTGGAGATAAATATGTTTTTTATTTATAACTGTGGAGAGGTGCCAAACAAAGCCTTTCATATGACGCACTGCTGCTGCAGCAGAGAAGTACTTAAAACAGTTCCAGTCAAGTTAGGCCCCAAGACTTTTCATGCAACTTCATGCAAAATGGCTAAGAACTTTCATTTATTTTTCTTCCTTTCCTTTTGAACATCTTCAAAGGTTGCAAGTGCAACACACTTAGAGGATGCCAGGCTTCTTCCTGCCAAGCTGAGACAGGCTGAAAACCACATTGAAACATGGGAAATTGCAGCTACCACAGATGGCAGATGAGGATTGTTTGCAGGCTCCCCTGGCCCTCCCCTCAAGGCTGGTTACAGTTGGATGAAGGTTATGGACAGGGGCTGGCAAAGCAAAGAGTCACTGTGCTGCTGTGAGACTGGGATGAATGGACTTTGACAATACTGCTGAATAGGAGTGCTTGTGGAGCCGGTACAAACAATCTGTAATTGTCAGAGCTGAAAAGTAAAAACATGATTATAAACTGCACACAGGATCAGCTTATGTCAGCTTTAAATGATTTAAAAGTCTAGCGTCTGGAGCTGCATCTCACTTGCCTGTAAAACTCCTTAAAGAGGACTTACATAACCGTACAAGCATGTCTCTCCCTTCTTGTGTGCATTGTGAAAACTAACCCTTTGTCTAGCACTCAGAAGACAGTTTTTAAGACAGATAAATCGGGAAACGGGGATTTTCTTGATTTAAATGGAAGAGATGCTTGCCTTGTCAGAGCAACACTTTTAGAAAGCCCTGGTTATCCTTGCTCTGTGCAGGAAGGGCTCTCAGTAACCAGGTGTTGATACAGCTCTGGTCACCTGGCAGCTTCGGAACCTGGATGGATGTGACATGAGTTTCTAAAAGCAGCAAACTTCCCTGAGAAGAGAAGGAGCACAAGAAAGCCTCTTCTGTTACCTAGAGCCAACCATCATTACGCCTGACCCTAGCTCATTACCCCTCCAAGTCTGCAGCAGATGGTGACCTTAGGTGGCACTGCACAGCAGTGAGCGAGGAGATGCCTTCCTTGTGACTGTGGCTCTGAGTGCCAAACGCTGCATCTTCTTCCCCACTCTGTGTCCAGCCTTCCTCTACGCCAACACACCCACGGAAATTAAAGTACTGCTGTGTACTACTAAGCAACACTATTATGTAGTGGGCTACGTTTCCAATTTTGCCACAAATGCTTCTATCTCCCCATCACCCAGCAGTGTGGAGTAGAATGGAAGCAACAAATTTACCATGTAATAAGATAGGGTCCTGTTGACACAAGTCAAGGGCAAAGCTATTAAGTCATTAGGGCTAATGTTGTTACATTCTGATACAAAGGCAGTCCGGCCCTTTCAAATGTACATCTGACCTCTGAGGATTAAGTTTCTTCACAGCTTATTGTTAGTACTGAAAATGTCTTTTTTTTTCTTTCCACACCCCCCAACCCCCTTCTGCTTCAGATACATTGATCTTTGGCCCTGTGCTTCGTACAGCTTGCAGATCTGCTTCTGAAGTCCTGATTTGTCCCAGTTTCATCAGAAGTAATAATAGCAAAGGCGTCACATCCTTAATCAGCAGTGCAGGGAATACATCACATTATTTTTCTTAGCCCTTGGCCCAAGGGGTTGCAGACAGAAGGGAGGAGATAGAGGTGGCTCTCAGGATTCTTGCACAAAGTAAGAAAAGTGAGGACTGCTCAAATCAATCAGTCTAGACATCATTTAAAGCTGTGTAATATGAACATGTCTTGCTATAGCCCTGTGTTATTTTGGCAAAACAACTTTTTCTAATCTAATAGCTAATTAGTCAGTTGACAATTTCAATCATCATATCCTCTAGCACAGCATCAAGACTGCACTTGTTCCACTGCTATTGCACAGGCAAGGGAAATGCAAGTGGACTCCAGAAGTTGCCTTATTGTCCTGGTTAATATCTCTCAGGATTCATTTTATTAATGTCAACTTTGTAGACTTGTTTAGTTCTGAAACTTTTGGCTTAATGCTTTGCCTTTTATGAGTCACTCTTTGAAATAAAGAGAGATGTTCTCACTTGGACTACGGTTAGATTGTATCTCTGCTGCTCTGAAAGATAACTGTTCTTCAGGTGAAATCATGGAACAGATCGTACTGATGTCCTTCATATGTGGAGAACCTTTTTTCTCTTCCAAGACGAATGAGGAAACCCTATCAGTGGACAAGCCGTTGTATAGGTAATTTGTCTGAAACATCTGACCAAAATGTCACATATTCATGTACTGCCATTATTTCACGAGGAAGGCTCATTTTATATGATGCTTTTGTCTGAGACTGTGTTGAATTTCATTTGCAAGTTGTTTATTATAAAGTTATAAAGCTATGTGATAGCTTTATGGCTCGTTTTAAAGATGTGTAGGTATTATTTGCTCTGTGTTGTAATAGCATGAAGGCCAGTTTTCAAAAGTGCTCCAAATGCTTTGGAGTTTAAGTCCCTTTCACCTTAAAAATGTGAGTGCAATTAAAACTTGCAGGTCTGGCCTATTAAAAATATGTCATTCAGTCTCTCTGTTGTTGAGAATGGGGAGGGGGAATGCATGGGTATTCTGTGATGCAGCCACTTCTAAAAATATATCTGAACCTATCTAAGCATATCTTGCTTATTAGTGTACCTTGTCCTTTTGAACTACTGGAAAGAGTTCAGTGTCTGAAGGAGGAATTGGCTATTCTAAAAAGGACAGCTGAGAAGCAAGACATGCAGTGAGCTTATGGCAAGCTGTGGAATGCTATATTTCATGAATATCTCTTTTAATTTATTTTTGTTGTTGTTCCATGATTTTAAATACAATGGTGATGGGAAAATGCTACATTTCATGAATTTCTGCTTTATTTTTTTTGTGTGTGTTTCTGAGGCTTGAAATACAGTGTTGACTGGGAAAGGGAAGTTGAACTGAGAATGATTTTGCTCTTCAAACTGTACGTGCCAAGGTAGGTCTGGAGCAGATGCTCATGGCTGAATTAATAAACTCTGACTGCAGAGGTTTAGAACAAGAATTCTGACAGACCCTTCACATGACAATACTAGTGGGAGTCACAGTAATATCATCTGCTGCTGAACATTGCGAGCATGTGAGTACCGTTGTGCCAAAGGTTAATATGCCAGTTTTATTTCCTTCTCTCTACAGCTATAATTTAAACGAGTTGCACACATAAGTGATGTTATATGCATAGGGGTTTGCATTAAGTTTGCTATGTCAGATTTGTTTATAAAAATCATATTTTGAAACACTTGCCCAGGGGCTCCGTTCTGGGGAGCTGCAAGCTGATTCCTTTTAAAGAGGCAGCTTTCATTTTCCATGAACTTTCAATAGAGATTTTGGAGCTCTGAGCAGGGAGCTCTGTTTTAAAATTAGCACTTGCCCAGGTTTACAATTGGGTTTAATTACAAAGCAAGAGAGAGTTTAATCTTGTTTTACGTGTGTGCCGTGTGACCCTTCCCATACCTTAGAGGTATTGGAAGGGCCCCCTGCCTCTCCTGGGGAAAATTGCTTCCCAACATTTTGGAGACTGTTTACAATGTTTTTGTTCCTATGCTGCAATGTTAACATTGCCCATAAACCTAATAGTCACACAGTAGTTAATAAGGGGCAGAAAGTTTTATAGTCTTTTCCGCAGTTGTTAAAAGCCTGCTACTGTAATTTGGTCCTGACCATGCAAACCATGCAACAACATCGGTTGTTGTGAAAAATAAGAGGCCCTATTTTGGTGTTTTCTTGGAAACCAGTGGGAAAGAGAACCTCTCCTTAGCATCTAGCTGAATGTAATGAATTTGAGGGTTATTGAAATTGCTTGGTTTGTAATATAAACACTCGAGGGCTTGCCAGCAGTGTACCTTCAGGATGTATGGCTATTCCAGAAAAAGAAAATCATTTTTTATTTCTGTTAAGAACCCATTGTAATTAGTGGCACTATCTGGCAATGGATGGTTTATCAAATTGCCCTTCAGTTACAGGAAATAGGATCCATTAATGATCTTGCAAGCATATTTTTAGTCAGACTCAGCAAAAATCATTTTCTAGCTGTCTTTCTATGTTATGTAAACTAAGAGCATTTTCAAGGTCTCAGCTGCGCTGCCCTGTGTGCCATTCAGAACAATTTTTACCTTCTCCAGCTACAAGCATCCACACTAGTGGAAATAAGGTACTTCTCAAAGTAAGATTTCTAGAATCAAACCTTCACTGAAGATGGCTCAAATGTAGTTGTGTTTGGACTCTGGGTACCTGTTGGGTCCACACTTACTACAGTTCCTCAACACATCAGCAGGATATAGGAGAGGTTGGAGGTAGGACAAAGTGGTGGCTGAAGGGTTGCTAGACAAGACCCAATTTGAAAAGGTACTTTTCTTTACAAATTTCTCCAAGGGAAGTTTCCACGACTCACACACAGAATCACACAGAATGGCCAGGGTTGGAAGGAACTTCAAGGATGAGTTGATTCCCCTCCTGTTTGTAGGCTCCCTTTAGGTACTGAAAGGCTGCAGTGAGGCCACGCCACAGCCTTCTTTTCTCCAGGTTGAACAAGCCCAGCTCCTTCAGCCTGTCTTCATAGGGAAGGCGCTCCAGTCCCCTGATCATCTTCGTGGCTCTCCTCTGGACCCTCTCTAACAGGTCTCTGTCTTTCTTGTACTGCAGACTCCAGACCTGGACACAGTACTCCAGATGGGGCCTCACAAGAGCAGAGTAGAGGGGGACAATCACCTCCCTGTCCCTGCTGGCCACCCCTCTTTTGATGGAGCCCAGGATACCATTTGCCTTCTGAGCCACAAGGGCACACTGCTGGCTCATGTTAAGCTTTTCATCCATCAAGACCCCCAGGTTCTTCTCCACAGGGCTGCTCTCAAGGACCGCTCCTCCCAGTCTGTATGGATGCCTGGGATTCCTCCGGCTCAAGTGCAAAACTCTGCACTTTGCCATGTTGAACTTCATCAGGTTCACCTGGGCCCACCTTTCTGGCCTCTCGAGGTCCCTCTGAATGGCATCCCTTCCTTCAATCGTGTCAACCGCACCACTCAGCTTGGTGTCGTCAGCAAACTTACTGAGGGTGCACTCAATTCCATCATCGATGTCATTGATAAAGATGTTAAAGAGCACCGGTCCCAAGACAGACCCCTGGGGGACGCCACTTGTTACCAGCCTCCACAAGGACATAGAGCCTCTGATGACCACCCTCTGTCTGCGGTCTTTCAACCAGTTTCTTATCCATCGAGTGGTCCACCCATCAAATCCACATCCCTCCAATTTGGAGATAAGGATGTGGTGGGGGACCGTGTCAAAGGCCTTGCTCAAGTCCAGGTAAATGACATTGGTCGCCTTTCCCTTATCCACCAATGCCATCACTCCATCTTAGAAGGCCACCAGTTTGGTTAAGCATGAGCTTCCCCTGGTGAAGCCGTGCTGGCTGTCATGGATCACACGCCCATTCCTCATGTGATCAAGCATGTCATCCAGGATGATCTGTTCCATGATCTTCCCAGGCACAGAGGTGGGACTCACCCGCTTGTAGTTCCCAGGGTCCTCCTTGTTCCTTTTCTTGTAAATGGGAGTGACTCCAGTCATCCAGGACCTCACCTGATTTTCAAATATGATGGAGAGCGGCTCGGCAACCACCTGAGCCAGCTCCTTCAGAACCCTGGGATGCACGCCATCCAGCCCCATAGACTTGTACACATTCAGTCTCATGAGGCGGTCTCGGACCTGCTCTGTCCTCATAGTGGGGGAGGGGTTTACCACCCCGGTCTTGACCTAAGGTGTAGGGATGCAGGGCTCAGGGATGTGAGAAGTACTGGAATCCTGGCCGCCAGTGAAGACCGAGGCAAAGAAATCATTCAGTACCTCAGCCTTCTCTTCGTCTGTTGAAGCCAGTCCTCCTTTTTCATTTACCAAAGGAGGTACACTCGTTTTGACCTGTCTGTTCTGGCCAGTGTACTTGTAGAAAAAAGTCTTCCTATTGTTTTTCACGTCCCTTGCCAAATTCAGATCTGCCTGCACCTTGGCTTTCCTGGTCCCACGTCTGCAAGTCTGGACTGCATCCCTGTATTCTTCCCAGGTGACATGGCCTTGTTTCCAGAGCTTGTACGCACCTTTCTTCACCGTCAGCACGCCCAGCAAGTCCTTGCCGAGCCACGCCGGCTTCCTACCTCCTCTGCCAGCTATCTTATTCAGAGGGACAGAGAGCTCTTGTGCTCTCAGGAAGGCATCCTTGAAGAGTAGCCAGCTCTCCTCAACATCTTTGTTTTTAAAGAAGGCATCCCAGGGGATCTCAGCCAACAGTCCATTGAACAGCTTAAAGTTCGCTCTTCCAAAGTTTAGGATCCTGCCACCACTCTTTGCCAGGCCCACATCCCTTGAGATAATGAACTCAACCAGGGTGTGGTCACTGCAGCCCAGGCTGCCTCCAACCTTAATGCCGTTAATGATTTCCTCTGCATTGGTGAGCAGCAGGTCCAGCAATGTTTCACCTCTGGTCAGTCTGTCCAATACCTGGACCAGCAAGTTATCATCAGTGCATTCCAGGAGCCTCCTGGACCTCTTGCAGCCTCTGCTAAGCAGTTACAAATTAAGGATATTTATCTCAGAAGGTACCTGTTCTAGTCATGTGTGGAAAACTTGTATAGAGATTATTACACAGCAGTGAAGAGTGGTAGGGGAAAGGAATAAGGGAAAGATCATTTGCTTCTAAATCAGAATATTATGAATATCATGAGCTCTCAAGTGCAGTGATATTGCACGCTATCTGAAAGGGGAGGGTTCTAATTATTTGGCTGGTATAAGTCTACTTCAGTGCTTAAGATGCTGTGATTTCCTTCGGATGCAATCTTAACACCTGTGTTGCCTGGGATTACAGTGATAAGTTTTGAGCCATCTGCAACATTTCTAAAATGCCTTTTGCCTCAGATTAACAGTGAATACTTTGAGTACATGAATTACAATGCAGTGAGTACATAAACCTTTACATTGATCTCCCTTGCTCTGTCTGAGAAGGGAGTGTGGGCTGCAGTGAATGAGCTTGGTTGGGTTTTGCACCCTCTGAAAATGGTGTCATTGGCTCAGTGCTGAATTTAATGGGAGTTTTGAATGCAGTGAATGTATAACTTAGCAATGACAGAAGTAAAGGGTGTGCTGTGTTTGTGGTGGGTGGGCGCTTCAACGAGAAATCTCCATGAACACAGACAAAGCTCCACACTTATTCTCATGTGCATTGGGACCCAAATTCAACACAATTACACTGCCACCATGCTATGATAGAAGTCTAAAAAGGAAATCGTGTTATTCGTTCAGTAATTTCTGACCCGTTGCACGATTACACTACTGGATTCATTCTGAAACATATATGGGAGTACCCTCGTAATTAAACGTCTAAAAATACAGCACTGCCATTTCTGGATTGGTTTCTTAAGAGTGGTTGCATAAAACTCTATCAAGATACTTAGTACACTGTACTGTGCTCTTTTTGGGCTGAACTGTTACTGGGAAAAATGAATTCAGCCTTGCAATGGTTGCAGTGCCTTCCAGCTTCAGCACACTGAGTTCTCTGAACAGAGTATCAAAAATTCCCATCTCTGGCAGGCTTGATGCTGGCAGGGTGGGAAGTGGAAGCAGCTCCCTGTGACTGCCCCTTCCCACAGTGCCTGGCTTCCTTGCATCTCAGGGCTCAGCACGCCTGGTCTGCTGCCAGATGTTTTCTGTTTTATTATGGGGGTAAGCTAAAAAATCCTGTGTCAACCTGAACAAGCTATAGGGGGGGATGGAGAGGGAGCTCTTCCACAAGATGCTCCTGGGGCTAAGTGCAACCCTTTGGCTTAGGTTTGCCCCCAAGGTACGGTCTGGCTCAGCACACTAGCTCCTGTCAAGAAGTCAAACATTGCTCTGGAAAACAAACTTGTCTTCATGCGGTAAGTTTGTTCTGCTAAGCCTTGATCCAAAACCCACTGAAATCAACAGTGTTTTGAAGTCAATTTCCAGTGATTTCCATGGTCTGGAGATTAGATTTCACTGCCATTTGGATCTCAAAAGTTCCTGACCGCCTCGCTCTGCCTCTTTATTTCTCTACCGCAGGATGAAGATGCTATTTAATGCGATGCTGTTTAACTGGGCACCCTGCATGGAAACTGGAGCTCTGTTGTTAGCCCCATTTCACAGACAAGGAATCTGTATCTAAATGATACCTCAAAACTGTGGCAAAGCTGAGAATAGAATCCAAGTTTAATTCCATAGATACTCAGCTTTCTGGGCTTTGAACAGAGATGTCGTACTACAACGAAGTACTTCAGCATCCTTTTCATTTGAAGATATTTCCAAACATTTTTCCTTATATTTGCCTCTCAAAAGTGTTGTTTCACATTCGTGTTCCTGTTCCATCAAGTTTCTTTCCTTTTCTCAGCTGCAATCATTAACAGCTGGTGAGTAAATTAATTATGGGTAAAAAGTATAGCTGGTTGAGCATTTCTGTTCTTGTGACTGGGGGAAAATGCTCCAAGAAAAATGCGCTGATATTTTCAAACCACAGTGGTGTTGTGTTTGGGTGCTTTTTTCCTGAATCCCAAGCTGGCTGATGAGCCTCAGCGCTTTTGATTTAGACCAAGGGTTAGGCTCCTTAAAAGGTAGGCTGAGACCCTTCTTAATTTCTCCATTACTGAGGAAGTACCCTTAGTTCAGGCAGCAGTCAGGGAAGGCTGTTGGGAGAACTACATTGCAGGTGACACTTTGGAATTGCAGTTCTTAGGCATTTATCAACCGCTGTATTTTCAGCTTGAAGGTACCAATGTTTTTCTGTGGTGTAGTAAATTACTGAATGTTTACATGCAATTAGGTGTGTGCCTATGGAGGAGAAGACACCAGGAAACAGGATTTTCCTGAGGTAGTTGCTAGTTCAGAGGCCCAGTGCCACTGCAGTAGCTGTTGTCAGGAAGGACTGAGTGGCAGTTCTAATTACCAGTGTCTACACAGGTTTCTCATAGGAAGATACAAGCTGTCACGATCCCTTGCCAATCACATGAGAACTGACCTAGGGAGAACATCAACCGAAGGTGAGTGTACGCGTCCAATAAATTCAGTCCCCACTGCATTAGCTTATTTTTAGGATTGTCCTGAAAAGACATTCAGCCTGTATCATAAAACCTTCAACCGAGCAGAAAATATACAGAATGATGATGACTTTAAATTTGGGTTCATGCCCTCTGGGGCATGAATTCATAGTACTTTGAATATGATTTGATAATGTACTGAATGCTGGAGGAATGCAGAATCTCTAGATTAAAGTTCATGAAGACAAAGCATTTATACAGTGTCGGTGCTCTCCTAATCAAAGAAAGCAAAATAAATTTTATTCTTAAACTTCCTGCAAGTATTGTTATTTTTAATGTATAATAAAATCATGGTTTGTCTGTAAGATATTTCTCAGCAATAGAATGCTTAAACTTAGCACGTAAATTTATGCGTGCAACTGATATGCTGTTTTCTGATTTTCACCTTCTTCCATTGAATGTATTAGAGACTTGTTCTTGAACATAGTTTAGACAATACACGTGTCACAAGCAATAATGAATCAAAGAAAGAAAGCATCCAGAAAGGGAAGCTAACTAGACAGGTAGGCCCTCATCAGCATCACATTCTGTTCCGTAGCTACAATAACAATAATTGAGTCAGACACATGGATTTTAAGTGCCTCTTAAAGAGGAAAGTTAGGGAGAGACACTGTGGAAAGAAAATTATATGCTGAAATGTGGCATCTCAGTTTTGCAGCTGCCAACCTTGTTCTGTCAGTAGCCACAGCTGTTGCCTTTTCTTCTAAACTTAGCAGGGGGTGGGTGAAACTAAAGAGAATCAGGGCAGGCACTGCAGCTAATAAAGAGGTGTGGGGCCAAGTCCCTCTGTGGAACCCAAGGAAACCTTAAATTAGTTTGAGCTTTTGAGAAATAGGTGTTTTGCTTGAGTGGGGAGGAGGTTACATTTGGGGAGATGCAAGCCTGCCCCATGGATGGGCACATCCTGGGTATGCTCAATAGCAGCCTGTCTTGCACCAGTCCATTTTTTTTTCTGGTTTTGCTGTATTTTCCCTTGCGTTTTGTGTATTGTGGGCAGCAAGCTTTCTCAGTGTTAGCTTTCCCAGTGGCTGAAAGAGGACATTTGTCCAGAAGAGCAGGAAATCTAGTCTCTGGTTCTGCTGCTGACTGAATACGGTCTGTGAGCATGTGTTCCTCAACCTCGAAGTCAAAGCTCATGCATTTCACATCTGGAGTGATGCAAAATACAGCCTTGTTATAGCAGGACTTGGTATCACTAGAACAGTTCTCAGTAAAAGTATAGCATTATTCTTACTGCATTTGTGCATGTCTAAGTGTCATTTTTGGGCAACATGAGACTAAGTATGAGTATTAACTTCCATTTTTCTCCCTGTCTTTGGAGTTGCAGAAAAGAAATTTAAATACATGACCCAACATTCAGAATAAAATCCAAAGGCAGAAACAAAGCACCCACCATTTCTGATTTTCTTCTTCGTAGCTGTTTTTTAAATGCAGTTTTATGCTTAGAAGCAAGTTCTCTGCTTTTTGATGCGCTGGCTTGGGATTTGTGAGTGTTTTCTCATTTCTGTCTGACAATCACCTGCCAGCTATCCAGATGATGTGGGGAGCTGAGTAAAATGCAGGCATTAGTAATGGAAAATGTGTATACCTCCAGAGCTACATGCTCTATGGCAATCTGGGTGAAGCAACAGAGTGCTTAGGGTGCAAGGACTGCTGATGTAGCACTGGAGGACTCTGTAAGACCACCAAACCTGGTGCGTTTTTGTCCGATTAGAAGTTTTGGGGCAGTGTTATCTGCTGGATGTCTTTCATCTTGGTGGCGTGTAGCTGGCTCCTTCCAGCAGAGAATGTGGGAGAGATTTAACTTGAGATGTGAATAATCAGAAGAAAAATGGAATTATAACATAGCTGAGAGTAGAGACATAACCTGTACTTAAATTATGTGTCAACCTCATCAGGGGATAAAATATTCTTAGCATCAACCAGAGTAAGGCTCGGTGATGCTGACCTGTTGGGTGAGCCACTGACTGCAGAGGAAAGTACTGAGGAAGGAGAGAGAATGTGGTTGTTTGTGTCATATGCAGAAAATTCAGCCTGCGTGCCAGATGATACACTTCCATCTGGTGAAGCTGAAGATGCTGAGAACAGTGATAGGAGGAAGGGGACCATACCCCAGTTAGGTTTAGGCACAATATGTAGTCGAATGAAATAAAATATTTCTTAAGAAATGATTGATGGAGCCTAGAGCTAATAACTTCTGGGGTAATTTTGTCACTTTTATCTTCAGGGCGGAGATCGCTACATGCCAAGCTGCATTCCTTCATAGCATCTGAATCATTCTTATTGTCTCCACAAGCTGAAAATGAGAAACAGACTGGCAGGAAAGTTAAAATTTTCAAGGTGGAAAGAGTAGGGAATAGCATGGTTTTATTTTTATTTTTTTCTAAGATTAAAAGTTCCTGCTGCATTTTTGCAGACAATGATACACTAGCTTTTATGATTCTTCTATTTAAAACAAAAGTAAAGTTTCCTATATTTTAAAGAGAAGTAAGCACCTGAAAAAAAAAGGCTTGCTCCAATGCTGTCTATAGCCAGCCAGGCTTTCTGTGAGCTGCATGGGGAAGAAATATTTCCAAGGCACCAGTGATTGCCATATCCTGTATGCAAAAAGATTCCATAAATGTCTGAAAACAGATGGAATGCAACTTTGGAGGAATAAATGGATTTTTAATTTTCTGAACATTTTGGATTCCATCTGGTTGAAGTAACTAAGTGACCTAGTAGAATACTTTTACCTTTCCTGTATAATAGATAGAATCCCAGCTTGCATTGCTGTTGACTGACATATTCTACCCCAGTAATACATGGGTTTTACTCGCTCTTACCTTCGCTTACTTTTAACTCTTTTGACTACATAGTGAGGTGCATCTCTCTCTACGTGTCAGATCTATAAGGTGACCCACCCTCAGTTCACCATTTGGCCTTGCTGGTAGCAAGGAGGAGCTCTGAAGCACCTGGCTAAGCCCACCTGACAATAGCTGGAGCCTGATGAGATACATATTGTAGGCATATGTCCTTTTTTATTTTGCTGCAAGCATTGATGCGTGTCAAAAAGAAAAAAAAAAAAAAATCCTAATTTTCTGTCATGTTTAAAGGCAAAGAATGAGTAGAGGCTTTGCGTGCAGGCACAAACAAGGTGTAACATTCCTGTTTACTGGTCTTTTTGTTATGCCATTTAAATGCTGTTAAACAAATAAGAATAAATGCATGTGTTTTTAGACAGGAAATGAGCATTCCTGCATGAATAGGAAGTGCAGGCAACTTGAACTCACAAGAAAGAAGTCATAAAGTGACTTCTCTCTATAAAAAGGGGAAGACTTGTGGAAAAGACACCATTTTTGTGCCTGGCTCAGTGAAAGCTAGAAAGCAAATCTCTTCACACTCCTTGAGAGAGAAGGTGGGTCTTTTGAATCGCTAATATTAAGCCCGTATTTACTTGCTGCACTGTTAATGAAGCTGATTATTTCAGATTGCTGTTCAGAAGGTTATTCTGAGAGTATTTCCATGCTAATAAGTCCATAAGCAATAGTTAGTCTGATAGTGGCAATGTGTTTGGAATTATTTTCATGCTTCTTGGCACTTCGGAACATTTCTGAGCATTCTTGCTATGGATGTGGATGAAATTTGGAAAAGAATGGGGAATAACAGCTCTCTTTATTTGTTTTAAGGGACAGTAGCGAGGCTGTTTTCCAATTCTATTTGCCTTCCTGTAGAAACTCTTGCATTTTAAGATCCCAAGTTTCAGCCTAACCCAAAGTCTGAAATCACTGTAAGATTTCACTTCTGCCTGACACATTAATGCTATGTAAAAAAATGCGTTTGCTCTGTCCTTAATAGGGCAAAATATAGCATTTGCACTGCAAATAACTTTTATATAAATCTCTGGTCACTGTAACCCCGTAATTCAAATGAAGCTTGTTTCTTCTCCCTCAAATTAGTGATTCTGAACTTCTAACAGTTGGCAGGAACACACACTGATGCTGCCAGGGAAACTCTGGATCCAGTGCAGTCGTGCTTTATGCATCTTTTGCTAGGATCCTGTAATAACCTCGCCTTGTATGGCATCGAGACAATTGAATTCTCTTTTGCTTTATACACTTACATAATTGCATTACATTCTCTGAAGCCTTTTTGCTCCCATAAATGATTAAAACTGTTGTTGAACAAATTTGGACTTGGGAGACGTATTTAAACCTCCGTACTCAGAATGGGAGTCGCTGAGAGACTGATAGCTGCAAGTGCTGAGGGTTTGTTGTTTTGTGATTTTCTGGCAGTTTAGAGTTTTGTGAAAGAGAAGTCTGTGCCCTACTAATAGTGCTGATCACGTGTTCTCTCATTTGTGTAATTGAGAGAATTAGCAATATAATGAAAACAGCTCCATCTAAATAAGTTCTGTACCCGCAGTTAATAAAAGAGTATCTACCCTCAGAGACCTGGGATTCCTCTGCAAACTCTTTTAGTTAAACAAAGCATTCTGTGTACCTGCAGTTAATGTGATATTTATTTTTTCATTATTCATGAAACAATTTTAATGTCACTGCTGATTTTCCTGGTAGGATGTTCAGCTCCAGCATGCTGGAGCTCATGCTGAGTTGTAGCTGAAGATGTCATTCACAATAAACATGAGCTGCTGTGACAATACGATGGCAGAAGGTGAAGAATCTCTTTTCTTGTGCAAGGACGTGCATGTGTCTCTGTGTGTGAGAGGGAGAGAGAGATTTGATTGTGTTTACAAGATTCATTCGAGGCACAGCAGGCAGTAGTCACATTCTAATATTCACCTTAACAGAGATAATTTGATTTTCAACCTGGTTATCATGCGTTTAGACATAACGATACATGAAAATATATGCTTTAGCAGTGCATTTTAAACAAGGTTGCACACTTTAAGTCGGAATATATTAGAGGTGAGTGTTGATTTTAACAATTGCAGAAGTCCTGGAAAGCACAGTTTAGGATTCAGCATAAGTTACAAAAATATCAAAAGGAAACCAAATTCTAATGGGTTTCCTCTGGGTAACTGTTTGTAGGCTGAACTCAAAGGATGGATTTCCCTGAGTTTGAAGTCTCACAAGGTGTATGTCTTTATCGCATTTGAGAGCCTTAGGTACTAATGGAATTTCTTTTTTGAGTCCCAGGTTGTGTCCAGACTTGAAAATTAAGATTTAGAAAGTCCCACGGCCTGTCTGAGCTTTACACTGGGAGGAAAATGAGCTGCCTGAGCAGAGGATGAATGTTGTCTTGGGTCACCATCAAGATCTTGACCTGCCTAACTGACGTGACTCAGGGAAAGAGGTATGTCAATGCTCATCAGGAGCACATCCTCATTTACTGCTTCCTGGAGTAGCGTGAGAGATAAGGGGATTTATCAGCAATTTAATTATAGACGTAACACACTGCAGTTGTAACATTCATTATGCAAGACAAAAAGGAGTCTTCTGTTTGCACTGCAAGATTTCAAGCTCAACTGAAATCTAAGGAGTATGGATGAGGTTGGGCATGATCTTGTGAATCACCTAAAGCATGTTTGCAACAAACAAAAGCCATCATAATTCTCCTGAAGTCAACAAAGGTGAGCGTGTTTATACGAATGGGGCATTTGGCCCAAATCCAGCTGAAGCCTTTGCAGTATCACACCTCTGAATCTTCTGAGGTTTTCCCAGAGTCATTAATATTGAGGCTGTATGGTACCCAAGGCAATTATCCATTACTGTTTGGTCCTGGCCCAGGAATTATTCCACAACATGTTGCCTCATTAGTGTAATATAATGGAAAAACAGAAACAAACTAGAAACCAGGAAAATGAGGGTGGTAAAGGGAAAGAATGTGAAGGATACAAGCTGGGGTGTATTCCTCTGGTGGTGTGAATTGGTGCAGTGCAATCACCTCCAGTGAGGCTCTGCCAGCTTACGCCTCGCAATGCTCTGGCCCATGATTATTAGAAAAGTATGTTGTTGATATGCTCTATAATGGCTTCCATTACCAGCCCTTGCTAAAAGAAGCAGCTGGTGAAAGTTATGTTTATGTTCCACAGATGGATCAGCAATGGCAGATACATAGCTCCGTGTCTGGTAAACAGGTGTTTGACTTTATATTTCCTAGCTAGCCAGAAAAAGTCAGAACCTTGGTGAAGGGTGTAGACAAAGGAGATCAATTCAGCTGTTGAAAAGGAAGAAACAATTATTTTTGGTTGCACTTTATCTTCTTTTTTAATGGTGAGTAGCATCCTGAAATGATTCCGGACTTTTATCAGTTGAGCCTCCGTGATCTAACTGTTTGGGAAGGAAAATTAGCAGAGGGTCACAAAGTCTTAAGCTCCTTCTTGCAAATGGAGCAGTTCAGATGATACTCCTGCACCTCCTTCCTTTCCTGCCTGTGTTCGGCAGGAGAGGGAAGTGCTTTGGCTTCAGACAAAGCAAAATGGGCCGATTATGCAGTGAAAACTTCCTGTGCCAGAGGAGCAACTTCACCAGTTGCTGCTGTGCAGAATAAGACTTGTTGAAATTACAGCTAAGTTTAGCTATGCCTTTGCTGGGAGGTGGGAAATATAATCCTTTTCTTCAGAAGAAATGTTTTGCAAACTGTTTCCAACACCTGTAAATTTAATACTTATGGGGGCACAGTCAGTGCAGAAGGGGAACAATTGCTTTTCAGCTCACTCAAAATTGAGCATTTATTTTGACCATGTTTATTCATTTCTGATTGCTCAGAAAGCCGAAAAACAGCTGGGATTTTTTCTGGCCTCTGCATGATGAATATTTCTCGATGGAAGAATGACAACATGTAAATTTCTGGGTGAATATCATTGAGCCTAAAATTCCTTAAACTCTGAGGATTTGGGAGCATTTTCACAGATACCCAGTGGTGGGCTGAGTACTCATTAATAACTAATATTATGATTCCCTGAATCATAGTGATCCAGATTCAACTCTTCTGGTTGCAAATCAGGTTATTATTTTACACTTTGACCAGCTCTAGGGAAAGCTCCTTAATATGTAATGCAAAGAAGTAGCCTAAGGGAAGAGAGCAGCCTGGCAGCGTGTGCCTAAAACTCTCCCACACTGCTATCACATGTTCATCCCACTGGCAGAAGGCTGAATGCAGTGCTGCTGTCTCTTTGCAACCAGTGGCCCAGTGGGCATGAGTGGTTCTCCAAGGCAAGAGCTGACCCAGTGTGCAGAAAGAGCAGCTGGGATAGCCGAGGAGCCCTGGGTAGGTCTGAAGAAAAGTTCAACTTCAGTGTTGTTAACTCATTATCACGCCTGTTTTATTGAAACCAAACCCCTCAAGGAGGCAGCGTTAGAATCAGCGTGTTACATTGGGAAGGTGCCTGTTCAAATGAAGTGTGAGCAGCGTGTGTTTCCATGCTTCTGTTGTAGATGTAATGTATGAGGGAATAGCGAGAGCAGCAGGTGTTGTCAGAATTTATGGAGGAGCAGCAAGCACAGGCGGCAGCCCTACAGGAAGAGCAGTGACAGTTACTACAGTGAATGATCTCGAGAATTATGAAAGCGGGGCAGAGCCCAGCTACCCTATAGCCTGGCCTTTGGGCAGGAGCAAACAAGACAATGAGTCTAGGCTTGCATGGCCAACTCAAGCGGTAAGACTAGCAGCGATCGGGGCAACCAGCCACCCAGGACCTGCGCTGAACAAGCGTGGCCCGTGCTGTGCATGCTGATCCCTGAGCGATGGTACTGCTGCCGACTACGAGAGGTACATCTTGAACCAGTTGGGAATCCCAGAATAGAAGTACTGATAAAGGCTCATGGAGGAATTTAACTACCCAGACATCTGTTGAGTAACAAATACAGCTGAACATGCATCATCGCAGAGGTTCCTAAATTACAGTGAAGACAACTTTATGATCCAGAAAGTAGAGACTCCTGAGGAGAAGCCATCCTGGATCTACAGGAATATATTAATGAAATTTGCAGATGAAACTTCGCAAGTGCATTAAAAATATAGCAGCTCTGTGACTTCAGCACGGCATCATCTGTATTTAGAGTGGACTGTCTTCCACATCCATTTATTAGTTTTCACTATTTCATAAGTAGATGAAACCTCAAACCCGCTTTCTGCTGTCTTTAAAACTGTTTGCATCCTCCATTCATGCCAGATATTTGATATCTATGGGCTCTTAACTAATATAATCTGAAACATTTCTGTTGGATTGCATACAGCTCATGACAGAGACCCAGAGAATTAGAGAAACTGACAGATAATAACACTATGCAATTCAGTTCAAAAACGCAAAAGCATACTTATTGCAGAAGAAAAATGGTTAGAAACAAATGTGTAATACAAGGAACCTTAAGACACAGAAATATTGAAAAGATAATAATGAACAGCAAATAAGGCATGAGTTTTCAATAAGGCACAATAGCAAGGAAGGCCTATAAAGTTTTGGAGTACAAACAAAGAGCTATTACGTCACAGGGTAAAGTTCAAATAGGGCTTTTTTCCTTGTTGGTATCAGGCAATGCAAAATAGGCTAGCATGTTAAAATGAGCAGCCAAAAAAGTTGTGCTGATTGTCAAGATGAACTTCTGGCAGTAGAATGTAGGAGTTTATGAAAAATCTTCTGGAAGTTTTGTCTTACAGTGATACTAAGGAGCAAGAAGAAAAGCAACCCAAAAGTCTGCAGCGTTTGATTTTTATCCTAAAACAAGGGACTCCATGAAGTCCTAGGGGAAAGATTTCTCTTAAAATTTCTCACATAAATCAGCTATTCTTTGCCATCCTCAAAGAAAAAAATAGCCCTGAATGAATCCTGCTTCATTCCTCGGATTCAATACATGGACAATGCAGGTTTACTCTCTAATGATTCATTTCCTTACATCTGGAGAGTGTGTCTTTTGAATTTGGGGTGGGGGGGAGGGGGCTGAACGTATTTTTTTTCCTCTTTTGCCAAGTTTTAATTTGATACATTCATTTCTCCATTACCACTGTGTCCCAGCATTTATTGTCTCAAACACTACAGCAAAATCTTTTTCACATCTCTTCGGGAAGGTAACATTTCAATTTACGTTTGTAACAGCAAGGCACGATCTCAGTGGGATGGTAACCTTTGTAATCTTCCTGCTAATACACTGGTCATTAGCTTTGTGATGAAATATGCCCGTGTTATAAATATTTCCAGAAAAGAATAAAACTTTTCTCTTGTCTGCGTTAGCCCTGACATCTGCTATAGGGCATACAGAGAAGGAAATCTCTACCTCCAAAAGTTATTCCCATTCCCATTGTATGAAGACTATTATCAAATAATTCCACTCCACTCGATCAAAGACCTTCTCAGCATCTAATGTTAATAATGTTCATGGTCTTGAGCCTTTGCTTCTTCTAAGATTTTAGAGTCCCCAAAGCATCTCCTAAAAGGTCACTGAGAGGTCTGGGAGTGTTCAGTTCTTTGATCAGAAAGAGGCAAGAGCTCCTTTTAGTCTTAACATTCAATTTCTGTACTCACACACACACACCAAAAAAAGAGTAATTAATCTCAGGAACATGGAATTCAATCCAACAAAAGCAATCATGGAAGATTTTTTTATCAGAGGTGCAATCTAAGAAATACCTTTGCAAGCAAGGAATTGGAAGGAGATTATAAAATGAATGAGAATCCCTCTCTGGTTAATATTTCTGTCTAAATTTTGGTTAGAATTGGAGTCAGACAAAAACAGATTGGACACAAACACGTTATCAACAAGATAGCAGCAATGATATACAAACCAGCACTAATGAACTGTCTTTACATATCCAGGGAGGCCTTCTAAAGAAAGCTACCAACACCTGCCTGAAGGCTCTTCTTGCTTCAGGCTGGATGGATTTCCTTGCTGTTCTCAATCAATGTTAATTTGTAATCTACAAAAACAGTCCGCTGTTAAGAGGCAGAAACAGAACATAAGGGTGAAAAAGCAGCAACAGGATCTCTGTCAACCTGAAGCTTCAGCTTTTCTGTCTGCTGCACCTGAGTAGGCAGACTGAGTCGCTCCAGCACTAAAGTGGAAGGACAGGACAGAAAGAAAAGTCACTTGTGGATCGCCTTTCTATAACAGACAGTATACAAAGGCTTTGGCCCTGAGCAAGGTAACTAACTTGGAAAGTACTTAGCTGAAACTCTTTCCTGGAGCATTGACTCATGCCCTCTGCTTCAACAAAGCCGGATTACAGCGATTTGCCAGCGATTTTGTGGCTGCAAAATGCAGAAAGGTATTTTAATTACATTTTCCCCTATGATCAGTTCTGTTGCCATATTCTGTGGTTGAAATCTTATTGGAATGCTTTAAATAGAACAAAGACTGCTTCCGCAATTCTGCCCCATCGTCCTTCCTCTCCCTCACCCAAACTGGTTCAGGTTGTTTGGATGGAAATGCTGCTTTTGTCTACAAGGTTTTGCCTAGGAAGTGACTGCAGATGAACAGTGCCAACAGGAACTCTTCACAATCACTGATTGGGCTTTTCTCAGTCAACGTGCATTTCCCAAAGGAAATGAACTGAAAAATTTGAATCAAGTTTTGAAGGGAAGCAGTGTGAATGGCCTCAGAGCTGTCAACATGCTGATTTACCCCAGCTGAGGTTTCTGAACTTAAATTATTTGTGAATCTCCTGTTTGCTAATCAGGGGAATCCAAATTCTCCTGGTTTTGCTTCTGTAAAAGACAGGATGAAGGTTTTTTACATGTTTTGCCTCATGATCAGCTCTGAAGCCATACCAGCAGGTAAAATTTCAACTCGGTCTACACAATATGGTTCTTCATCCACATATACTCACCCTGAATGGGGATAATATCTACAACTTACCTCACTGACCTTAATGGCCCATCTGGTGGAGGTGATGGTCCCTGATCAGGTGTCCTCTTCTTTTAAGTCTCCTGAGTTGCTTAGTGCAGTGCTTTACCTCTTTCTGTCAAATAGCACAAACCCTTGTGTTACCTTCTGGAGGCTGACGCTGCTCCTGCAAAGTCAGAAAGAAGTATTTAATATCAGATGCTAATTCCCTTGCAAAGTTGTGTGGAAGCAGGACGTGGATTTGTTCTTAGGAGAAGGAGTGGGAGAGGAAGGATGAGTTGATTAGGTCCCCTTCGTTAGATTGGATCTAGTTCCTATCTTGTGCTAATCCATCCCAGACTCCTGGCGGAGAGATCCAAAGCAGCGTAAAACAGATAACAGGAGAAGGCTGAGGGGGCTGGTCAGGGTGTTTGTAAATAAATCTGGAACCTGGGATCTGCAGCCTGTTTGGTTATGGTTTTGTGAAAACACAATTACAGCATAAAATGAAAGCAGGCTGTGCAATGAAAACAGGAGGAATGCCATCACCCAGGTTAGATTGTACTGCAAACCACCCTGGTCAATCATCCGAGATGAATGGAGGTATCCGCTGAATAACCTCACTTTGCAACTTTTATGTGAAGGCTTGATAAATGAAGTCAGGGAGAGGTACAAGAAAGTGATTAAAACCAGCCTGCGCAAAAGGCAATGATAACCTCCCTGAGCTTGGAACTTTTTTTTTTTCCCCTTCTGCTTGAGTTTCTTGAATAATTAACCCTTTCGTCTTACAGTCTCGGTACGCAAACATTTGTATATGGGTCCAAAACAGCTGCCTCCTGACAGACAATTTGTCACTAGTAATAAATCAGGCTCATTGGCGAGGCCAGCCACTTCCAACAGGGATGCTTCCATCCAGGTACCACGAGCTGGAGATTTATAGTGGCCTAGATGTGGCAGAAGACCTTTTCCAAAGTTTAGCTCCGTTGTTTCTGGTCCCTGGGCTCTCTAAGGTGCCCAGAGGCTCACTTAGGCACCTGCTTTTAGATATCCTCCTGGGAGAACATGCCCCATGTCACACTGTAGTGATACCATTCCGTTGTTGTAGTGGGCTTGGATGGGATATTATGTCACTGAAGCAAAAAAATAAAGGCAGTCCTGGCGTTATTGTCAGGTAGGGCTCAGAATTTCTCCTTGGGAGCATGAAACCATCATCTGCTATCTTTTGCTGTAAAATTGGTTACTCACTGGTGGGATGACTAGGGCATGCAGAAAAGCATCTTTCCCACATGCAACATAAGATATCAATAGATTTTCCATTCTTTTAGTCCATTGTGCTCCTGGGTGCTTGCAAGGGACCAGCAAAGGAGTGAAACAAGCAAACTCCTGACCACGCATGATCAGAGGCTGCTTGTAGTTTGACTGCTGTGGTTTTATCTGCCCAGCTGCATTAGGATACTGAATCAGTCACTTCCAAAAAAAACAGCTGTCTGAGTTTGGTCTCAGGTGAAGATCTAGAAGTGAGCATTAACAAAAAACACACAAAAGCTTTCTTGCATGTCAAAAAGAAATACGATAACAGGCATTAGGCTTTTCTTTGGGGGAAAAATCCCTAGACTTAACCCAAAGAATGGCACCAGTACCACTGCCTGTATTGAACAAAGCTGTGTAAACCCTCGCCGAGAGGCAAAATCTCAGCTGAGAATTGTCAACAGAGCTTTTACGACAGCCTGAAAATTAATTGTCCTCTCAAATGGCAGTCCTCAATTTAGGCATAATCTCTCCTGCATTACTCAGGTAGCTATTGTGAAGTATCACCCCGCTTGCTGCTCTCGCTGACAGTTTCTATATCCCTTCACCACGCCCCCTGGAAGGAAAACAATCACATAAATCCCTCTTTCGGGGCATGCTCAAACTCGTTTCTTATTGTGGGGCAAATTTATGGTCGCATTTGCTATGTAATCTTTAAAGGGGACTGGCTGGTGGTTGAAGGTCTAAAATTACAGATGACCTGGGTGTAAGCAAAAGTGGATTTGTTAAAAAAATCTGTGTTTAAGGGAGGAGGGAAGGGGGGTGAGAGAGGAGAGCTTGATGTTCCCTGTGTAGTTTATGACCTTTGCTTAAAAAAAAAAAAAAAAAAAATCCTCTGAGAAAGGTAGAAAAGCAATTTTCAGTCTGTGTCTCTAAATATCTGTTTATCCCGCTGCCATGCTGTGAGCATGCCCAGTTGGAATGATTTAGCACTCTGCTGATGACTACCAACGGAAGGACTCCATGTGAAAAGGTAGTCTGCCTCGGCTAATGGGCTCTTGTTTCAAAGGGATGCTGTGTGTACATTACTAGTGTATGGAGAAGGTGCAGAAAGGCCTCAGCAGACATTAGGAATGGAGTGTTGTTGATGATGAAAAGGCACTTTGCTGTTGAGGGAATGGTGGGAGAGAAAAGGCGTATCTGTCTTTTTGATTAGAAATGCATGCTTTCTTTCATCATCTGAGCTGAAAAATTGGCTTCTGCTCTTGGTTTATGAAACCATTTTTCTTTTTCCTTCTTTCCCAGGTTTGCAAACTCTTTAATAAATTAGTTACTGTGAGGTGCATGGGTGCAACAATCACCTTAGAGGCTTTTCCCAAATGCATCTTTAATATTTTATAAGTATTTAAATGGATTTATTCAATGTGAACAGCCTGATTTATTAACACTGGCACTCTGGCAAGGAAAGGGGGTTCAATACAAATTATGTTGTGTCAGAAATTTTTAGCAGCTAGATCTCAATTTACCAATGGATTCTCGGAAGTCAGGAAATAATAGGACCTACCCCACGTTAATATTTAATCAGGCTTTGGTGCCAGGTAGGAGAAGCTGAGACGCAACGAGGGGAGCCCTTTATTACATTAAAACATACATCGTGTGTGTGCACTTCTCAGATGAGGGCTGGTGGGAAGTGGATCTGTCTTTATGACAGGTAAGGGGGTTCTGACCTAGAGCTGAATAAAGATGCTTTGTCAGGCTCTGAGAAATGGCCAGAAGTCAAAGGCTCTCTGCGGGCATGTGCAGGAAACCTTAGTGATCAGGTATGAAATAGTTTCCCTCTTGATGTCACAGGTCCAAGAGACACCTTTCCTTGTACCTTTTCAGAAAATTATGGGTGACGACAGAAACACTGACCCTGACTTAATAGCAGAGGTGCTTTGTAGAGCAGTTTGTAATGAAGCAATGTGAAGAGTGCTACCAAACCCAGTACTGTACTACGTAGCTAGCACACCAAGGGCTGGGGGAAGAGTAGGCTTACTGGTCCTCTATAGATCAGCACACTGTATGTCACTGCTTCGAATTACCCAAAACTGATTTTCACCCTGAAGTGCAGTGTAGGGTTATTTTTATTTAGCCTGATACATTACCCTCATAGAAACAAATGTTTTATATGTGTATGAAAACAGCAAACCCCCTTTCTCAGTGCAGATTTTGAATGGAAATTTAAAATGCTAGGAAACTCGAAAGCAAAGTTTTTCACAGTAGTGTTCATTCACTTAAATGAAACAGATGAACATAAGGGCGTGATTGCAAAATAGCTCTGCACATCAGCAGGGCTTTCCTAAATCACCGCGCCCAGTGTGGAGCAATTCAGATAAGTTAGGAGTCTGCATGAAAACTGCAACATCTCATTTCTGCTGAGGATCAGTGACACTGCCTTCCAAATCCACCCCGAAAAGGCAGGGGGTGCAGGCAGGGTAAAGAAAGCTTCAGCCAGCCAGAGCAGGACTGGTGCTGGATAAAGAGGAGAAACACTCTGGAGTGTTTCAGGATGACTCAGCAATGCAGAAACCCTGCAGCGGTCAAGACTGCCTGGCCATAATTGCATGCTCATGTGCTAGGGTTGGGTTTTTTGGGAGGGTGTGAACTAGAGTAGTGTCATTGAAGTGGCTCAAATAACACTGGTGGGCACTGGCTGGAATTTTGGCCTGTAGCTGAAGTCACAGTGATGATGAGGTAGTCTTCCGGTGGGAACTTCATTCATTTTCTTTTCTCACTTAAGAATGTTTATTTCTATCACTTTAATCACATAGTGTTTTCCATTTCCCTGCATGCCTGCTTTATTTGAAGAAAGAAGGAAGAGTTGAATTGCTAGTGCTTTGCAATGTTATTATTAAGAAAATTGGACTATGCTGCGGTAGGATGGTAGGTCAAGAAAATAGGCTGGTTCACACATCTGGCTCTGCTAAATTTGATTGGAATGGTTTATTGTAAGGTTAGATTCCCAGGGCAAGAACCCATTCATTTATGTGTGAGAGCTGCCTCTTCCTGCTGGCATAAGAATCACAGTTCTTTAAGCTGAGTACTTTATGGGTGGAAGATAACTGGAAGAGTGGGAGGAGAATACTGTGTGAAATTTCTTTATACTGTTGATGATGAAGTTGAATTTGTGTAGAGTGCGTACCTGCGAATGTTTTGATGAGGTGATGGTAAATACAGAACAGGTTCAACTCCACCTATGTCAGTCCTTACAGATCCCCATGGAATCTGCCACTGGGCTGGCAGCTGTGCAAGGGGGGATTGTGAGTCTCTGGTGGTAGTTCTAGCTATTACTGACATACACTCAGACAGCTCCTTAAGAGTAGACAGGAATAGCTGGGGTTGAGTGGGAGATATATGGGAGAAAATATGAGAGAGAGTATAGGATGAGGAGCTACGAGATATGGTTTAGAGGCTTGTGGTATCAGTGGTAATGGGAGGACAGTTGGACTAGATGATCTTGCAGGTCATTTCCAACTTTGCGATTCTATGTTTCTGTGATTCTGTGAAGATGATCAGAGGGCTGGAGCACCTTTCCTATGAAGAAAGGTTGAGGGAAGTGGGCTTGTTTAGTTTAGAGAAGAGAAGGCTCCAGGGAAACCTCATTGTAGCCTTCCAATACTAAGGGAGCATATAAACAGAAGGGGCAACGGCTGTTTACGAGGGTGGATAGTGATAGGGGAGTGGTTTTAAACTGAGACAGGGGAGGTTTGGCTTGGATATTATGAGGAAGTTTTTCACACAGAGGGTGGTGAGGCACTGGAACAGGTTGCCCAAGGAGGTTGTGGATGCCCCATCCCTGGAGGCATTCAAGGCCAGGCTGGATGTGGCTCTGGGCAGCCTGGTCTGGTGGCTGGTGACCCTGCACATAGCTGGGGGGTTGAAACTAGATGAGCATTGTGGTCCTTTTCAACCCAGGCCATTCTGTGATTCTATGAAGAACATCACAGAAAGCAGAAAAAATTGGCATAGCTTTTTAGCTGAGTCTTATAGTTCAAAAGTTCATGTGGACTTCTCACTACTAAAGAGTTTGAGTGGTGAGAATTGTGCCCAACAACACCAAAATTTCAATGAATTTCTTCATTGTTACCAAATGAAACAGAGGAAGTGATCCTGCAGTCTTCTGCTGATTGAGGGCTTTCTTGAAGAAGCAGTCTTCCCTCTGATCCCTGGGATGGTTAGAAGGTACTGCTTGCTATGTGAGCAGGGCTGAAGTGGTTATCTCGGAAATCTGAATGTGATTTTAATTAGAGCTTTTATTATTGGAACAGCTGTAACCAGGGTTGTAACAGTCAATTATATATGGACCTTTATTGGCAAAGGGTGTTTAATATTAAACAATAATTGCTAACCGTGAACATACTTGATATAATAATGAACTTTATTTGAAAGATCAGCATAAGATAAAGGAGTTAAATTTAGCTGTATGGTCCGTAACAATAACACAAGGGGATATTGTGAATTCCTTTTATTTGGAAACAGAAAACACAGAATGTTGTTACATTATCTTTTTGAGAGCATAAAGTAAATGTTTGGTAACCAGAGATTTGTATTGCTAGAGAGAATCACTTTCGCTAAGGCTGCAGTAACCAAATGTTTAAATGTGCAGAGTTGAACTGTCAAAGCACGTAACAACATCTTTAAATAAAATGGAAGTGGCTGGGGCTGCCTTTATCTGCGCCATCCTTTGACAACTGCTTGAGGTTCAATTCTGTTCACATTGAAGTCAGTGGAGATTCTCCCATTAACCTGAAATGATTCACTCATCAGTGTTCCTAACTGGGACTCAGACCCCTTGCAAGAGCAGCATGGAAGGCACAAGCCTCATTTCCCACTCGGAGATTTTTTTTCAGTGTTTCAGTTTTCAGTCACTGGACATCTCTAGCAGTTACAGTATCTAGGTTTTCAGGTAGACTGAAAGCTCAGAAAAACTCTTCTACAATTTTTAGTTTATTTTAATTAAAGCTGATGTTCTCTGATAAGCAACTGTAAGCTCAAATCAGAAAGACATTGCCCTGATTTTACTATAAGGCCTTGCGAAAGAAAGTGCTGTCTGGGCCATATTTCCAACACAACAGAGTTTGGATTTCTTTTGTTGAAACTTGATATTTGTGTCAATGGCTATGTGAGCCATTTGGCCTGGAGTGTGAGGCCCCAAGGAAGTGTGAAGGCAGGTTGTCAAGTTGCCCTGAGTGTCACCAGGACCCATACGGTGCATTTTACCCACATCCATCCTCCAGCCCACTCTTCCACTCTGACAGGAGGACAAGCCACGAATCAGCCTCCTTTTCCAGTTCACACAGGCTAAACTATGAGCCAGCACTTTGGTTTGACATCTGGGCTTGGGTCTGTTTCTTCAGATCCATTCTCCTTCTGCTGGCACTCATTGGACCAAGGTTCTGCAAACAGACAATGCCTTTATCAGAGCTGTAATAGCCCTGCCAGACCTCCCTCCAGCTTCTCAGTTTCCAAAATGCAGCTCAAGTTCTTAATTGGGTAACCTGAACTTCTCTGCAATCTAGGTATCAGTATGCATGGGTGTAATGGACATGTCAGTGCTGTGTACGCTAACACTTTAAGTCATATAATGGGCTTGTTCACTGGAAGAGTAAACACTCCGCGCCATTTAACTGCAAACCAGGGGGTGACACAAAGGAGAATTTTAGCTGAAAGTTTATCTCTGATGTAAAAGCAGCTATTTTCCTTTTGCAGAGTTTGGGGGTTATCTACAGCAGTGGTACTCTCTGAATTTTGAGACTCAGTTGTCTAATCAAGACATTTGAGTGAGGCAGGGGGGGAGAGGAAAGGCAAAGGAGAGGATTGCTTCTTGCAAGCACTTCTCAGCTCGTAAGAAGCTTTTGTCAGCCAAGCAGCTTGTGCAAGCCTACAATTGGATATTGCAAAGTATAGTACTTCTATGCAGAGGAAGGGATTAGGAAAAAAACCTGAAGGTGTGAAATACAACAAAAGGCAGTATCTGGAATTGCACTGTTCCGAGACTCAGCTGAAGTCAATGGAAGTTTGATCTGTGAAAGCACAGCAGGACCAAGCCATATATAGGAAAGCACAATCTGTCAAAATTAAGTGTGTAGTTTATGGTATACTTTTTGTTTGAAATAACATATTACCTCCTATTTATAGTAAAGCAGACTAAACAGTTCTATATGTCTGCATTTAAAATTTTCAGACAGAGAATAAGGATACCTTTTACCTGGAAATGGTAGAGTTGGAGCTCAAAATTGTTAGCAGCGATATAAATGAATACCTGTGATTTTACAAGCATATAAATCTCAAGCTTCTGCTTACATAGCCTTTCTCTGTCTGAAGTATTGGCTGGATCTGCAGATCGCTGCTGGAGGACTACTAGGAAACAAATGAACTTGCAATGCATAGTATCTTAAAGGAAACTATAAATGGGATAGGTCAAGGACTAGGCATGTAAGCGACAGGAAAAAATCTTCCTTTTAGTTTATACAACTCCCGCTTCCATGTCTGTGCAGATTCCTAATAAGGAATAGTAACTTTTCAAGGCACTAGGCCTGTACATATTTCCTGACCTTATAATTCTCACAGTTCTAGACATTCCAAGGTAGGGGGTCATTCAGACAGAGTTGTAATTTCTTGTGCATATTTATTTCCAAAGTATCTTTTGCATAGTTTCCCAGTGAAATCATGTGCTGGAACTGGGGAATGCTAAATAGGTTATTTTTCAAGCTAGCATATAAAGGGCCTGTCAGACTGGGCTGTTTTGGACTTATCAAGCAAAAGTGCCAGAGCCAAAGTGTGATGTTTGGGGCTCGTCCTTCCCAACACGCCGTGAGCTGGGCTCCGGGTGCTTGAACTGGGGGTGGCATAATGAGGCTGAGGAGCTCAGGTTGTGTTACCGGTGAGGATTTTAATGATGTTAAAAGGCTTGAATGCCTAAGTTGGCTCAATAGGAGTGTGACCTGAGCCTTCCCCCAAAAGTACACTTTGTTAACCCTTTGGGGTTACATTCGCTCTCCTCTTCCTTTACATTCTGTAAATAAACACTACAAATTTTGGGGGAAAAGATTATAGAGGCCCGGCCTTTCTGTAAATAACTTTAACTGGTTGTGAAAGCACATTTTGAATTCATTTTCTTGATCCTTCAAGACATGTACACTTTTTTTTTTTTTTTTTTTTTTTTTTTTTAGGCAATAGCATTTATCTGATCAAAGAATTAAAATGCATCGGGGACCAGAGAGCACATCATGAATTTTGATTACTCATTTCTCAAAATGCGTCAGCCAAGCAGCGGCTCGAAGTTATCTGCTGTCTGAAGGAAGTTTACACAAAGTATTTGTCTGGCCACTTTCGAAAACAACAGAAAAAATATGTGCTAAAAAATCCTGCAGATAATGTATTTGAAGAGGGAGAAGCTAAACTTGAGAGGAAAGAGTTTGCCTTTAACGCAGCCCATGGCCCACTCAAAGCAGCAGTGAGGAGGGTTAATCAGACCTCAGCTTTTATCAAGATGGGCCTAACTAATCTGAATTGAAATGTGGGCACTTTCTGTCTGAACTCCAAAGGCATGAAATGCAACTGGGACTGAGGTTTTCAGGCTCTTGCTGAAAAGCAAATGTAGCCTTTCTGCTTGCAGAAAGCCCTCTTAAAATTTAACCTTTTTCAAAGTGTTTGAAAAGAATGTCAAGGGGAAGATCCCAGAGAAATTGGGAGTGTTTTTGCAGATTGCTGGTGACAGTAAGTATCATTTTATAAAACACCAGTTAGGCTGCATATGACATATGGAGGCAATTTCTGCCTCGGCTATATTTACCTTTGCCTTTGATCTAATGAGAACAGCTCGTGTATATTGAGTCAGAGCTTGGTCTACAGTATCCTGTTTGGTTTGTCTATTGGAAGAAGTTTGGAATAGCTAAGTTGACACGTGCCATTGTAAACAGGAGGACGAGATTGCAAAATGAGCCTGATTTAGTCATGTGAAGGGACAGTTATGAGGTGATATGAATGAAATGCATTAAGTGCTGCCTTTTTCCTTTATCATTAGAGAATCACTGAAATTTAAGACTGGGAGGAAACTCCGTAGGCCATCTATTCTGTTCTGCTGCTCTAAGGCAGGATCAATTATACAGCAATCTCTGGCAGCCATTTAAGTACAATATTACTGGAAAGAAGAGATATTTTTTATGTTTAGAAGGGGGAATACTGCCAGCACAGTTAGTTACTTACCTTCTGGAAAAGGAAAAAAAAAAAAAAAGAAGAAGGAAAAAAAAACACATAAAAGAGAGGTTATTCCAGTTCTCTGAGAGTTATCATTCAAATTAGCTTGATGATTTGCTCGGGATCATTGGAGAAGCCTGGCTAGAAGATATAAATGGACATAACACAGGATATATGGAATTGAAAAAATAAGGAGATATGATCATAGAAAGGCAAGGAAACGGGTTGAGCAGGCTTCCAATTGAGGCGGCGATCTCCAAAGGCAATCATATGTTTAGGCAACAACTGAATGAGCACGTGGAATTCAAAAATACAAAGAGCTGTGGGTTGTATTTTGAGCTATGAATTACCTGATGACTCTTCCAAAGGTTAGAAAAGAGGTTTTGTGTGGCTTGCCCCCCCCTCAATTAGTATCAGAAATCCATGTGAGTATATGTGTTTACACAACACTGGTTTTTCTCCTTCTGAACAAACATATGTAATGTTTTTAAGATTCTTTCAAAAACCATCTTTAAACTTTCTCATAGTAATCCAAATGAGAGAGGTGAAGGGACAGTACTGCACTGCAGATTCAAATACCTCTGCTGTAGTGGTATCACTGCATGGATCTCTGCTGGATTGTTGCAAGTTCTTTCTTTTATAACCAGACCACTTCATTTGACTTTTGTCAGTGCTGCAGTTTTCCTCTGCTCTACTTTAAAGTGTAAACACGACTATTATTTGCAGAGTGTTATTGGTCATTTATTTTATCAATCTAATATTCTTATATTATGCATCTTAATACTGCTATTAACTGTTTTGGGTCATTTCTTATTTGTATACCAGAAAACTGCTTCCAGTGTTATTACTTATTGGTCATAATCAATTAGGGAAGATTTTGACTATGGCAGTCTTATATAAATACACTGGCAAAGTTCACCTCCTATGATTTCTGACAATTAAATTGTTCTGTCACTTTGGGACCTTCATTAATCTCAACTTGTCATCCTTGTTTATGCAGGTTATAATGGCCTGTGTGTGTAAGTGAAATGAGATGCTAAAAGCCCTTGGCTGTTTAAGTCTTTGATGAAAGTCAAGCAGGAATATGTTGTTGAAGGAGAAAGTTGGGTTTTTTTCGTCCCCCAAAATAGCACCATGGAAATTACTGCATGGTGTAATGACTAGCTACAGAATAAGCCAAGTTTACAGATCAGTGAAAAAAACTGACTTTATGGTACTGTTATCACAGTCTTTTGTGTGCCTGCATGAATGTAGATAGAAATAAAGATGTGGTAACATAGATTACTTTCTCTTCCAAGAAAGTGATGCAGAGGCATCGTGCTCAAACAGAGGAATCCAGAGGCTGCAGTATCAGTGTAACTCAGGTGGAGGACACACCTACACATCTCCTGCAATGTGAGGGTACCAGATTTGAGAAATTCTGGCAGATGCATTGCTTTGGACCAGTGCAGATGTAGTTCTGAGGACTTTGGGAAGCGAAAGTCCACTAACAGAAGTGAATTTAAAACGTACATTCCTGTGGGAGTTTACGGTTTTATTCTCTCTTAAATTATCTCCCAGAATTCAAAGTCCCACTTTCTGATATCTCCAAATGCAGATGGTAATTTATCTTCCGCCTTCTGCATTTTTTAGGTCTTAAAAGGCTTTTGAGAGTGGTCACTGCGTGGCACCAATACTTATATCAGCCTCCTCACTGATCCTTCCTCCTGGAGTGATCTCCCACTTTACAGCTCTCTGAACCATCCCGACCCTCACTCTGAGCCCCCATCCACTTGGCCAAGCAGTCTCCTGGCTGGCCAAGGTTAAAAGATAGGAATAGTCTTGGAGTTATCCATCTCAAATCTAAAAGGAGTGTAATGATATGCTATTCTCTGCACCCTGAGAAACATATGAATGACATCCTCTCTCTGAGCACTAATTATCATAATTCTTAGACCAGGGAGAGATCCAGAACACTGCACAAATTATCACCCAATATCTTTAATAAATGTGGATGGTAAGTTACTTGCAAAGGTGCTGGTTAATAATCTGGAACACATATTCCCAGACCTAATTCATTTCAGTCAGGTGGGATTTATTAGGAGTTGGACTGTCATGCAGTCCTATGAAGCAACTCTTCAGAACAGTAAGTTCACACAGAAGCAATGTAGGAATTTGGTATGTCCCCTGGTAAAGTAAATGACCATACAGATGACTTTCTGACTTTTCCAAGTGCTCAGCTATTGACAACTCTTAGAAACTGTAGAGTAAAAGCTGGAATTATCCGTGTATCTGTAGTAAGGAAGCTGATGCCATTGGCTTAATGTCCAGGCTTACAAAGTTACAAAAAGGAGAAATAACAGAGCTGCTCTCCCGTTTCTACTTCATCTGGAGTTCACATCACAACTGCTTTTCTTTTATGAGATTAATTTATAAAGAAAACCAAATCCCATGTGCCTTGGGGATGCCCATTTTGAATATGGCTGTCTTCGTTGCCTAGAGAGGAAACAAAGTGATGGGCTCCCACCAAAGATGCCTCAGTGTGTGTGCCTAAAGTTCACTAGGATAAATGCAAGTTGTGAAGGCAAAGTGCCAGATGTTATTTGTCGAGGCTGCCTCTAGGCTGCTCTGAAGCATACCAACACATGTGTCAGGACAGAATGAGAGTCAGGGCAACTTTCCAATTTTTCTTGCTCCCAGAGGCTCTCCCAGGGAAGCCGAGTTAGGAACAGAGAAACAAAGACCATGAAAATGGGATATTAATGTGTATTAGGTTCTAATACAGAAGCAACTATAAAGCACCATATAGAGAATTTCACCTTGAATTTGAAACATCAAATAATATACATTTTTCTAGGTACCTCATTGTGTGGTGAGATGCATAAATCAGTTGCAAATGCTTATGCTTGCTCCTGAAGCTGCAGGGACAGCATTACTACTGCTGCCTTGAGAATGCCAACTGATCGTATGCTTTGGGAATGAGGTAAAGATTATACAGGCCTTTTGATATAAAGTTTTAAAAAGCCACACTGGATTTTACTCAAGATCATGCTAAGAAAATCTTGAGTTTTGCCAATTCATTTCCACCCACTGCTTTAGTGCATACATATAAAATAAACAGACCGAAACATTTGAGCTCAGTGTACCATTGGTTGCAAAGTAAGTGATTCATCCTGCAAAAGAGAAAAGCGCTTGCCTAAGTAAACATAACATAGTGGTGAAGCACTGTTCTTGAAGTAACAATCTCACAAAGATGCTATAGCTCATATTCTTACATTACCATCTTTGTATGAACAGGCAGTCTACTCAGACTGATATCTATGAGGAAAGTCTATTTTTACCATGTGTTTGTATGTTGGCCAGTGCAGCCAGATCTTGGTGTCTAATGCTTGTCTATTAAAAGTGAAAAGGTAGAACAGAGTGCAGTTTGAGATGGGAACTCTCAAAAAAGTTCACTATACAATGCAAAAGGTGGATATTTAATTCTTAACTTCCATTTCTTTGCGATAGGAATAGCATTAGAAGAAAAAATCGATGTATTTGTTATCTTGCCTGGTAGATAGTTTTTCATTCCCACCACACCACCTTTTGCAGCTTTACCTTGGTGATTTTCCATCTTAATGTTTGCATCAAACAATTTTGGAACTATGTAAATTATTCTTAATAGATTATTATGCACGGCCACTAGGTTGCATAAATAAATTCTCATCAGTTTTGCATGTGAACCCTGAAATGACTACACTTGTACTCGAGCTCAAAGCCTGAAAACCAATTAATTGCACACTAAATACACTTATTTTGGGTAGAATTCTGCATGGAGTTTTTCCCTTCCAAGGTCTGATCTCTGGCGTCTGCAGGATATTGCATTATCTTATGGGCAGATGTATTGGAAAACTATTATCACACCTCTGAAAGTGGGTGCGGAGAGTGGAGCACAGTGATGGTGCTCTGCAGACACGAAGCAAGGGCAGCTGAAGATGGGCAGCTGAGACTCTCATACAATTCACAGTTCTTGATGATAGGCAGAAATTCACTTGATAAGGCGATTATTGTTAAAACCTTGTTGAGCGCAGAGTTCAGAATTAAATTGATACGAACAATGGCTTTGACCAAAAAAAAAAAAAAAGTTAGTTTTCATGTGTGTTTTTCTGTTTCCTAGAAGCAGTTATTCAGTGTTCACTAATAAGAAGAAACTAGCACTTTTGAGTGAAAATTGCCTCGTTTTTAGTGAATTTCTGCGGTGTTCTGAAGACTGACTTGGAGAAAAGGAGGATAGAATGCAGCTGACAAGTCATTTATTTCTCTATTACAGCCATCTGATATCCTCAGTGTGTATAAATCAGTTCTGTTTAGCAATACCAATTAAACAAAATGCGGCCTTAAAATGTCACAGTGTATTTAAATGAAATGAAATATTTAAAAATTTTAAATGAGCAATCTCACATAATTAATTAGTTATAAGTTTCCCATAATCACTGAAGTAAGGGGCCATGCAGAGGCTCGCTAATAAGGACGTAAAAATGAGTTCCTCTGTGTGCGGGTACTCACAGTGCTATGTATACACACACACACATTTTTATGTACCCACATACAAAAACACGTGCACATATATATGCATGCATAAAAGCACTGATGAAACTACGAGTGACTACATCTCCAGGCAAATAAGGCTCATAAATTGACACATTTTGCTTAATCTGTATGTAAAGCATGTTACACTTCACTGTTGTAATGCAGACATCTTAACTTTAAATGAGACGAAAACAAACATAAAATTAGCACTTTAGGGAACCCCCTGCCACTCAATTTGTGTTGGGTTTAACACCTTCTTATTTTATATATCCTACATAAACAGTTTTATATCAGCCCTTGATATGGTGCCTTCAAAGAATTAAATGTTGAGCTGTTTAAAAGCACTAATTAGCAGTTTTAATACAAAGGGGAGCCTAGTTATTAGCAAAATCTTGTAAATCTGGAATACCCTTCGGGCTCAGTCATTTGTGTCTGAAATAACTCAATAAAATTATTATATTGTTAATCACAAAAACCTTCAAGGGAAATGCTAAATCCGGGAAGAAATATAAACTGTACTTTTTCCAAACAAAGGAGGGAAAGTGACCGTCCACATTAAAGCAAAGCCATAAAATCCCAAGAAGAATATATTCATTGATAAAATACAGCTTGTTTCCTAACAAGGGGTTTTGCAATCCATGACTTTGTGCACATACAGCAACGAACGTATATGATTGCTGTTTAGTTTGAATGCAGCTAGCAACATGTTTATTAAATTAGCACTTCTTTCAATAATGTGCAAGAGGCTTTGGCAAAAGATATCTCTTACTAGTGGTATGATAATATTTAAATCTATATGTTGTTGGGGTTTTTTTTTGTATGATGCAAATCATATTTATGTATGTCTTATTAGAGGTGTTTATAAAGACTTTGGGATCTATCCTACTTAGATTTTCTTCTTAGACAACTACATATGTACATGTAGTTTTGTTTGATAGATTTAGATTTATACTTGACAGCTCTGAGGTCTGCTTCTTTCAGCACAGCACACGTTTCATGTTAATATTTCTAACGCAGGCTAATAATTATATTCATAAGTGTTTAAAAATTACACTAATTCCAACATTATTAAGGAGACTGTGTTTCTAATTAATACAATGTATATAGTTGAGTGTCACTAGATTACAAAAGAAAAGAATCAGCATGGAGAAAATCTTTTGGCTGACAACTAATGCTTAAAAAAATAGGATAGCAAGAATATCAGAATTTCTAGATGCTGAAAGAAAAAAGAAGACATCATTATCGTACTTTGTGAGTTCTTTCATGACGATTTTCCTTTCAGTGATTCAATGAAAAGTGTTTGAGCCGTACTTTTAAATTTCACTTCGGTAATTATAATTATTAATAATATTGTTATTGTTATGATTATTCCACTTTTGTGTGCCATCATGCAAAGTCATTATTCTCATGTGGCACTGTTGTTTTCCGTATCTTTCCTAGGGAAAAGACTGGGAAAAAAGTGCTGGGCATGCATGCTTTGGCCGTGGTCATCATAATGATAATTGGCTGGTCTTTGTGGAAGCTGGATTCTTTATTTCATATAAATAAAAAGTCCATAAGAATAGCTTCTAATATTTGAAGACAAATGTAAGTAGAAATTTCTCCATAATGAGCAATATCTCTTCCAGCTATAGGCTACCATTAGAAACAGATTTATTCAAAGCCTCACTATATTTGCTATGAATATATTTTTAATGTATTTCTCTAACATGAAAGAGCTGGCTAGAACTTAAACATTTTTTTGTATGTCATGCTTTGCTTTTTATGGTGTTTTATGTTACAACCTAATTAGTATCTTACAGTGCCCTTACATGTACTTAGGGTGTAGGGTTTCACTAAATACACTGAGAGTTTTATTTTGGGGGACCTCCACGACACACTCTAAGCAGTTTTAAGCAGGCTGAGAATATGTTTCCAGTCAATCAAGCCTCTAGAGATAGGTTATCCACCTCTGGCTAATGCACTGCTATAAAACCTTCACCATTTCTGACTGCACGATACAGTCTGTTATTAAACCCCTAACCGTGCGCTGCTGCGGGATTCAGGAGGGAGGAGGGAGACAATTATTTCCAGTACTTTATAAAGCCTACTTTAACAAATTACGCAAAGATTAACTAATAGCAGCCTCGGCATTGGATGGCTGGCCAAATTAGGAATGACTTAACAGAGCAGTGCTTCATCGCCCGCTCCTTCCCAGAGCAGGCCTTCTCCAACAGCTGCTTCGTTAGGCAGTGAACAGGCCCACAGTGGTGCAGAAACGAAGCATGCTGTGCTGTCAGCTCATCTGAAAACAGGTTGGGGAGCCTACTGAGGTCTCCAGCATCAGTGGTTTTCCCACCGAGGATTAAATATGCTTGCATAAAGCCAGCGCATCCCACAAATCAAAAGCAGCATGCGTGGAAAAGGAGCAAGCAGTGACAAGCACAACCTGGAGTGCCGTGATGGATTAGGGAGAGGGCCCTGTGAATGCTCCCTTCTTCTGAAGGGGAGGTAATCTGTCAATCCCAACAGGGCAGTCCTGTCAGAGTAGTCCTCACTGAGGACCGCAGCATTGTCCTTGGTTTGTTCTCTGTCCTCTGGAGGGCACCGCACTCAGTGCCAGACCGAGCTCTTGGTGGGAAGCTGAGAGGTGTGGGGAACCAACCAACTTTCGTCCTCTCTGCAAAGTGGCTGTACCATCTTCTAGCTCTGGAGAGCTAGGGAGAAGACAGCTCAAGATGTTTTGAAAAGCTGAAACCTCTCAATGTTAAAATGCAAGATAGATTGATCGTGACTCAAATGTGATAAGACTTAAACAGGGTGAACTTTGTCCAGTACCATTTGAAAAGCCATTCAGAAAGGGCACTTGCTGGAGCAGGAGAGCTTCCCTGCTGGTTGCAGTGGAGGAAAACCAAGGAAAAAATCTATGGCTTAAAAAGAGTTTGTCTTTAACCACGAAGGGATCATCCTGCTCTCCCTACAAAGTCCTTTCATTTCCATCTGGAATCAGTATACGATAACCTAGTCAGACCAGCCTCTCAGTCACCAATCAAAACACTGACTCTTGACATTTGCCTAATTATCTTTTCTCATCATCAGTCATCTCTTGAAGTCTTTGCTTCATTCAGATGCCAGGTATTTCCGAAATTAATCATGTCATTGAAAGCGGCATCTTTTCATGTAAATGGACTTTATTATCTGGATCGAAAAGCTCCCCCCCACCTCCTCCTTTGAGCTGCAAAAGCCCATTTGTAGGGAAAGTGTCTGAAATCTGACATGCTGCTTTCTCAAGAGAGATTCGTAGTGGTGACCTCCCAGCAAGAGCTAAGCATCCGTCACCGGGAGTGTGTGTGTGTGTGCTGCTTGCACCCTTGGGCTGGATGCATGCTAATTTGCCCCATTGTTTCGGGGTGAGTGGCTTTCCAGCACTTCCAAACAAAGCCTTTTTGCATAAGCTTCTGTGTGTACAATTATTTTATGTTCACATCATTCCATCATCCTACCTCTCTTCCTGATATAAGAGGGGATGGAAATGTCTTTGTTTTCTTGTTATACTGGGGATTACAAACTGGATTTAGCATGTTAGCAAGGACACTCCTCTTTCATTAATTCCCATTTGACAAATGTTTGGCACCATAGGATTGATCCGCTCATTGCAATGCTCATCTTCTCTTTAACTTTCAAAGGGGCACTACCACCAAACCTTGTTGATTCAACGAGAGACCAATCTGCTGTAATTGACAGCACATGCAAAGTGTTGCAGGGAAGAAGTAAAAATGAGTGGTTTACTCAGGAATGTCATTTAGGCTGTGGTAGAAGAATGCATTCATTTTGCTCATTAGGCTCACTTCTTAATGAATTATACAGGGAGCAGGGCAACGAATCTGAGATCAGCACTGATAATGCAACTGCATTTTGAGGAGTTCACGTTTTAAGCTTGTGGTGGCACATTTACAGACTCCTTGCAAAAGCACCCTGTTATTTTATACCTGCTGAGCTTCCCTCTGGGACCATTTGAAGACAGCAATATTAATTGCTGGCAAGATCTACACTTAAATTAAAAGTGAAAGTTGGGCATCATCTGACTGAAAGGGAGAAGTGAAATGAGTCACTGTCTTTCTGTGCTTTATGTGTAGGACTAACAAATTAAGATCAATCTTTTTAGCACTGTCAAACCAGGCTTGATCTGATAAGAAGCAAAAACTCTCCTGGAAAGTTTTCAGTATCATACATATTATGTAAAAGTCATGTTCTATATTTCCTGGTAACATTTTAAAAGTACGAACAGACCAAAAGTGGCTTTTTGAATAACAGGCACACTGTTATACAACAGTGTAGATAGCCATGTATGTTTAGACAAAGAGCATAGATTATAAATGGTGGGATGTTAAAGACCAAGTGACACCATTATGCAATGTGTCTTTCTGCCTAGTGAAGGACACAGGGCTCCCTTAAGGTCTTCCTATATATGTAATGCCACTCGGCAGACCTTCCAAAACAAGTGTTAAGATATATCATGAGGCAGAAGTCACTACAATATTCAGCAAACTGTTCCCATTGCCAAGTGCTCTCATGGTTAAAAATTTCCTGTTAATTTCTAGCTTGAATTCATCTAGCTTCAACCTCCAGATGTTAGATCTTGTTTTATGTATGTCTTTGTTAAACTGAAAAGCCTTCTGTTTCCTGTGAAGCTTCTTGTATATTGTGGGCAAGTCACTCCTTAACCTTTCTCTATTAAGCTAAACAGTCTGAGCTGCTTGAGCCTCTCACAATTGTTTTCTAATCCTCCCAGTGTTTTCTAGTCCTTCAGCCATCCTCATGACTCTTCTAATTTATCAACAACCTCTTGAAACATAGGCACCAGAACTGGATTCACTATTCCATTAGTGGTCACACCAGTGCCACAGACAAAGATGATATTACCTCAGGCCTCTAGCCTATATCCCCCTGTTTACATATCCTAAGGACTGAAGTTACCCTTCCAGCTACAGAGCTAATGTGCAGCTGAGCATCCACGCCTCTGCCATGTTCTTTCTGGAGCAATTTCTTTCCGGGAGAGAGGGTCCTTCCCTTCTGTAAGTATTCATTCCCCCCACTCTGTTCACCTAACGTTATTAACACTTTCTCATGCTTTCCTTTGTGCCTCAGTGAGATGCCTTTGCTATTTACCGCCTTCCCGGTACACGTCAGCAGTGACTTCATGTTTTCTAACAAGCGTTGAAAAGATTAAACAGCAGCCATCCACCCAAGAAAAAGTGCTCTGTTACCAATCCTCGATAAGGAATCCTCATACACAGTGAAAAATCACCAGCTGCCCTCCTCCTCCTTCCTTGCTAAGAAAACCGTGCCCTATAAACCACAGGGAAGATGCCATACCCTTAACTCTGCCCGACAGTTCACATTTGTCCTGCTCACCTCACTAAGGGATTTCTCATCCTCTTGTTTCCTTTCCGCACCATCCTGAGAAAGCACATATACCTCAGTCCAGGACAGGGACAGCAGGAAACTATCACTTCAACTCAGGAAGAGCAGAAACTATTTTCTGCCTGATAAAATGATGTGCGCTAGTGCTGAGGTTTATTTCACCAGCTGAAGGCTATTTCTGGAGGAGCAATTGTTATTTCTTCCCCGTTTTGATTTGTATATCATTGATGCAGCATTCTGAGATTGACAGGTTATCCTAATTATCTACCATTTATTATTACTGTAATTATTGTTGTCTTGCTACTTTGGTGCTAAAGTGAGGAAGTCAGTCAGTTTCTACAAGTAAGGGTGTAGGATTGTCCTAAGGAGCTGTGGGAAGGTTTTTTGTTTGTTTGTTTGTTTTTGCTATTTAAAAAAAAAAAAGTTTAAAAAAATAACAATCACCTCACTGGTGTTATTTTATTTATCACCATGAATACATTTAAATGGATTTCCCTGCAGTAGCCATAACATTTATCTTTCTCGATAGTTTCCAGTAGTTCTGGGAACTGTTTTTCACAGAAATGTCTAATTATTATCACTAGCAATTACATTTATTTATTATGTTTTGCTGTTGCTGAAGGAGCTTCTCATGCCATTGACATGCTCTCTTGTACGCTATCACCAAAAGACAAATTGGGTTATAATTAAATTACAGAATAAAATTGTCAATGTTGACATTGTTTCTCTTTCATGGGGCAATTTGTAACCATTTACTCTTCTTTCCATTTTCAAGTTATTCCGTTTCTTTTCCATTTGTACTTCTCAGAAACATTTTTTTGCCACTCTTTCTTCTCAGCCCTTTCCCTTTCAATTCCTTTCCTTCCACAAAATCTTTTCTTTTCCCCTTCCCCCTCCCCCCCCCCCCCCCGTTCATATTCTGATAACTTTTCTTCAATAATGCTCCCAGAGCATCAGCTACAATCTTGGTCTTTGGCCTCATTAGCCAGAATTTATCTTTGCCATGTACCAATATGGAAAAACTGGTGCAGTGGAAAAAGAGAAAGGAAAATGAAGAAGTGGAAAATAACTTTCCACCTCAAAGAAAATGTTAAACTTCATCCCTTTCATTACTTTCAATAGCAAGTAGCAAAGAGGTTTTTAAAAACAGCAGAAAGTGAGAATTTCAAAATTTTCACTTCTAGTGGTGTAAACGAGAAGTTTTGAACAACCAGAAGTCTACAGAAAGGTGGGGCTCTGAGACAGGCAAAAAAAATGCAAAAGCACCATTTTCTTTGAAAGAAAAAGAAGAAGCTTTAAATGGCAATTCATTTTTTTTCATGGCGCTTGCTTTCTGCCCTTCTTTCCTAGAGCATTAGGACACACAAGGGGTTAAAGGTCCAGGAAGAGAGCTAGGGAAGAAAAATCCCTCTGTTAATTGATCTGCCTGTCTGGTGACGAGGGCCAGCTGAAGCTTGTCAAAAACTGTATGAGCTGAATCAAGCTTGGGGCCCTAAGTAAAATACAGACACCTGGAGTGAGGAGGGGCCACTCTCCCTATGTGCAACTATTTAGTTGTTCTTTTAATGTAGGCAGAGAAGGGAAAGGGTCAAGCAGTGCTGAGTCTGGGCTTGAAGGATGTCCAATAGTTTTTTCCACTGAAAAGAAACAAGGCTAAAACTTGTTAATGGCATCTAATGTTATTATTGTGCTAGTCTGTGTGTACTTCTGGGCTTGCTGGTATATGTTGGAGGCACGTTTTGGTGTTGTCATTTGACAGTCTTACCCATAGGCATGTTGCTGGGCAAGAAGCAGTGGAAACCTTCAGTGAAATGTGCCCAACTCAATTTCAGTTTGTTTGGGGCAATGTTCTCAGAGGGAATCCTTAGCTTTCTGCCCTCCCCTTGCAGAGGGATGAAGCGATCCAGAGTGTGCCCTAAAAAGCTTTTTTTTTTTTTGTCTCCTTACTCTGGCTCTGCTTCCAGACCCCTCCACCGATGCAATCTGGCTAGGATTCTGCATGCCACTTTGTTTGACCTTGATGACATAAGTTGACGCATGTACTTTTGAACCTTCCCAAGAATGAATAATATCCCTGCAATAAAATGAAATCCTAGCGTTTTTAACCAGCCAAGTCCCTGTGATTGTTGGGGCCGGGCATGTCAAATGGTGGTTCAGCCGATGGATGCCTGAAATGGAGGTGGATAGATTTCAGTGCAAAACAAACAAGCCATTGAGATCTAGCACTGGTCCGCTTTTCTCATGATACCTGTGATGAGTATGTCTGAAACACTGAAAGCTTTTTTCATAGGTAGCGGGAGGAGGGAGAGAGGAGTGAACAAGGTGCAAAAGAACAGAGATTTGCAACTGGGGCAGGCAGGGTTGCTTGCTGGTTCTGAGGTTGGCAGCTTTCAGGATTGTTGTGTGACCCTCATAGCTCAGGTATAACCAAGAACTTAGTTGAGTGTTTCTCTGTCTTTTGAAGACTTCCATATAAGTGGGAACAAAAACACAAAAAAACAGTGCTGTCATCATTACTAATGTCAGGTCTGGAGGCTCAGCAACACAATGCCCAGCCACACCAGGACCTGTGACATGAGCAGAGGTGCCAAACTGCCCCCTAAAGCTCACTCAGAGGCATCCTGATGAGACCCTGTGAAACACTGCAGTCACCTGTGCTGAAATCAAGGTGCAGAAGCTGATGTTTGATTTAATTAGCGTGATGGCTCTGCATTGCTGAAATAGAGAATTCCAGTAGTTACTTGTGTGTATTATTTTTTGGATGCTGTGAGTGTTTTTTCTTGAGCTTATAAGGGCTTTGTCACATGTACTGATGGAGGTAGCAGGTTTGCATAACCATGAAAAAATTACATATTTATAGATATTTTGTATTTAAAGTGAAAGCAACAAACAAATACATGTATGGGAAGGAGATTATTTGTCTGTTTACTTTGGTTATGTCTTAAGACAAGGGTGTCAAATCTCCCATCATTCATTCTTTTAAAGGTAAAGAATAAGGCCACCTTGAATCTATCTTTCATACTTCAGCTTTGTTTTGTTTCTTCAAGAGAGGCTTTGAGGAGAACTGATTTCAGTTATTCTTGGCATTTTCAATGGCCATCCTTTTCCTCTTGGGAATGGTACCCAGATGTATAATTAGAAAGTTAAAGTGGCTCAGCTAAAGATAAGGGTGCTGTAAACTTCACTTTTACAGTTCTTACCTCCCATCCCAGCTGATTTAGTGGGAAAGAGCTTGCCGTGCTCATCAAAATTCAGCAGGGAAAGAAGAAGGGGACAGAAGAACAACAGTAGAGGTCAGTGGCCTGGGCAGGAGGTGGGACTGCATCACTGGAGGAAAGCAGGAGTTGTTCAGGGAGATGTACAGGTAATAAAAGGAAAGCATGGTGAGCAGATTGCTAGATAGAATATTTCAGGTTAATAAAAAAAATAATAAAAGAAATCCATGGACAACCCCCTCCTCCCCGTATGAGGCTGATGAAATTTATAAGAGAGAGGGAGACGTAACGAAAGAAATTGTTTATTTGTTTGTTTGCCTTTATAAAACCCATTTGGGAGGAACATCAACGAATATACCGTACATCAGTTATCTGCCTCATACCAGTTACGCTGATGCTGGAGACATCCTTTGTTAGAAATTAATGTATGTAATAAAGTTTTACATTTTTCATATGTTTTGAAGTATGTGGGCCATAATTCTTTTGACTACATAATTACCTTTTGTACACAAGAAAAATGAGGTGCTTAGTCCTAAGTAAATAACCTCAAAACAAACCAAGAAAAACAGTTGCATCTTTTTTATCTTCTGGGTCTTGCACAATAAATATTTTGTTAGAAACTTAAAAAAAAAAAAAGTTATATATCCTCAATATAATTTTGCTTAAAAAAAAAAAAAAGAAAGAAAAAAAAAAAAAGATCCCCTCTAGGAGCACATTGAAAAGAAAAAGATGCTGAAGTTAGCTAGGAAAAGAAATGTATTATTTTGTGACATTTTTAGGTACAGGAAAAAAATGTTATCTGGAAGTGCTCGCCTGGTTAATCACGTTAGGTGAGTTTTCGCTTCCTTCACCTCTGGATCGCTGTGTTCATCAGAAAGCTCCAGTAAATTAATTTCAGAAGAGACCAGATCATTTAGTGCTCTCCCTTTTCTGTCACCTGTCCCACTAAATGAGCGTGAAGCTGGGGCTGAGGAGCCGGGGCGACGCGGGGCCATGTGGGAAGGGCAGTCTGGTCGAAACAGGCGGTGATGGAGAAGCTCTCGCTGCAAATCAAGCTGGCTTTATTTTGATTGCTAATGGCAGGCGTTTGAAAATCGTGAGATAACCTCCCAAAAGTCAGATGAATAGCTCACATATCATGCCAGAAAAAGAGAACAGTTTGTGCTATGGTTTTGGGTTTTTTTCATTCTTTTGGGACTCTCTTTGTTTCTGACCCAAACTTTCTAGATGATGTTAATTTGGGTTTCTGAAGCTCTTTTCCCTCCCGAGGACCAGAATCATGGGATTTTCTTTTAAAGAAAAGAAAATAGGATTGGCAGAGACACCAACAGTAGTGTATGTTCCCCAACCTGTAGGCAGCTGTAATTAGGGGTCACAAGTGGCTGGGCTGGCTGGGACATGACTACTGGCCTCATTTACTCCCTCAAGGAGGGAGCCCTGAATGAGGTTGCAGCCGTTTTACCTCTTCAAATCTTCAGGAACTGAACTGATGTCAACCCAGGGTCACATAAATAGAGAGACAGTAAAGAGGGGAGGAAGGAATGCTTTTGGGAAAAAAAAATGGAGATACACATTTTTGAACTAAAATGAAATAAACTGCTCTTCAGCAGAATTTGGGGAGTCACACCGGGTTGGGCACTGGCTTAAATAAATCAATTAAAGTACTGATTTAAGTTAAACCAATACTTCAGCGAGGACTTAGGTTTTCATCTTTCAAAGACTTATGTGCACGCTTGGCTGAACAGTGGGAGTGATTATCTGTGTAATTCATGGTAGGAATACGGCCTTATTATTTAAGGATTCCATTGCAGAATATATGCTCTATTTGCAGATCTTTGCCTCTGTGCAGGTTTCTGTGGAGCTGGAGCCACTTGCTCTGGGTGAAATGTGTTCCCAGCTCCTCCACCCACCCCATGCACTCCCACCCGTGCTTCCTCTTCATTCCATAGAGCAGTGCCGGTGGGACCTGCTGCTCCTGTGGAGCTGGGCCATTTTTTATAAATATGTAAATAAAATTTACCTCCTCTCACTGACCCCTTGAAGGGCCATTTTTGGCCTGCAGCAAATATTTATGTGCGAGCTGTAAACCCCTGAAACTGAGGGGTTATAGTGGAAATGCTGACAGAGTA
This sequence comes from Chrysolophus pictus, assembly GCA_037305975.1. Classification (NCBI taxonomy): domain Eukaryota; kingdom Metazoa; phylum Chordata; class Aves; order Galliformes; family Phasianidae; genus Chrysolophus; species Chrysolophus pictus. Next base: position 103,775,675 of record CM074578.1, on the reverse strand, counting down.
TTAAGAGACCTTTAACCCTTGGTTTAGCTGGCCCTGCTATAATTACAGGTCTGTATGTTATTTTCAATAGCACTCATCATGACCTTGCCTCTATTTTTTAATTATAGTAGAACCTGTGAAGGGAATTGTTACTAAGTTGGGGTTCCCCTCCCTCTAAATTCAGTCTTTATTAAGCATGTAAACGGCTGAAAAGGCAGGACTGGGATAATAGCCTTGCCTTCTGCCTTTCCCTCCCTATTCCTCCCTCCTCTCTGAAATGTGGTTCAAGTTGTGCCTAAGCCCTGAGTGATACGAATGCCATGATTTGATCCTCCGGAGTCCCCCACAAGTGCAGAAACTGGCAGTACAATAAGCATCAAAGGTTAATTAACAAGGGGAAAAAAGTTGACAATTTATTTTATGGTTGAAATCCAAATGGAAAAGATGAGATTCAAGAGGAGCTCTCCTTTTTTTGTCTCCTTTTCTCTCTTTCTTTTTTTAATATCTGCGTCTGGTGGTAGGTCCTATCAGACCCTAAAAAAGCCTCTTTAAAAATGTTTGTGAACACGAACCACTGGGCTGTAGCTTGCAGTTTAAGGAGAGCAGCTGGAATACATTTTTCAAGCCACGCTGTCATTCCCTGCTCTGGCTTCTTTGTGCTCTCCCCGCATTGGGGAGGGAGGAAGCTCGCAGAGCAATGAGGTCCATCCTCTTTTGCTGCTGACCCATAGCAGTTGGGTGACCTGCCTGCACTCAAAGTGGAAAAATGCCCCATTCTCATTAGCCGGGAAGTGTCTTCTTGGGCTTTCCCAGCTGTACCCTGCAGAGACTCCTTCAGCCTTGGTTGCCCAAGCTAAATGACGCTCAAGTCACTCACTGAGCCTGAGCACACAGGCAGTCCCCGAGGTATAGGGTTATTTTACAGCTCAGTGTACAATTGCTGGAGGGGCAACGCAGGGAGATGCGTTTCTCCAGCTGGTGAGCATCTTCTGTAGCCCAGTGGTGACCTAGGTATCCCTGCCTACTGCTGGGGGAGAGGGCAGTGCACAGCTCCAGCATACCCAAGGCTCTCTGCAGGAGGCTTGTATTAAGGTTTAGTGGTGGAGGAGCAGCACGTAGCCTGAAAAAACTCTATTCTTAAACTATAGGCTAGGGGGGTGCCTTCTGAGCTGAGCATTGACTTCTATCATGAGACCAAAATCCTGGGTGTTGCCAGCATGAGCCTCCTAGAGTAAAGGGAATGGCAGTAGAGAGCAAAGTTCCCAGTGTGGAAGAGCACAGTGGTTGCTTGCCCTGCAGTACTGGCTGAATGTTTTAAAAGAGGAGAAGGAAAAGGGATGTGCTTTATGTCTGGAGTTTCCCTGGAACACTCTGGCTTTCTGCTCAGGGCCTCTGAAGGAGCCCCAGGAAGGGTGCGGGCTCTGTGTTGGCTCTCGTCTCCTCGGGGAGCGGCAGCTTTGCTGTTCTCTCCGTATCTCCCAAACCGATCCACAAATTGAACCTTTGGAACGGTTTGGGTATTTTCTTTTTTAATGGGAGTGATAGATTGGCCTTCAGTGGCTGAATGACCTTTCTGTTCCAGTCTAGACAGCTGTGGAGGGTTTGAGAAGCATGACTGGATCAGGCCCTTAGGAAATGCTTTCACTAAAGCACTTTATGTACATTCGGAGAGCTCATGAATCACCGGGCTTTGCAGATAACTTTACCCTTAAAATATAGTGGATTATGTTCATTTTAATATTTACCTAGGTAGAATGCAGAGCGTGTGGCCATGAGGCGTAGCACGGCGCTGAGCGATGGCTTGTCTGCATTGTTTATAGATGAATAATTAGAGTTGCTGCACCGAAGCTGTGGGATGGGGACTGAGCTGGCTGGATATTTATTTACATGACTCAGGGAATGAAGCTGAGTTTCAACCATAACTTACAGGTGTTATTCTTTCTCTCCCCTCCATCCCCTTCCCTGAAAATGCAATTTCAGAGTATCCACAGCTTCTTTACACTGTATCTGGACGCTACTTGTTTTGAACATCATCTTCCTCTGACTGAGGTGTAAGGAAAATGAATTAGCACAAGCTGGTGCAGGTAATTAATATTGTGTGGGCGAGAGAGGGAGAAGACTTTTTAAATGGCTTGCAGTACATTTATAAATCTGTCCTACAGTGTTCACTGCTTGTACTTAAATCTCAGAATGCTCTGCTACACTTCTTGTACCACCTTGTAGAACTGACTGCTGTTTCCCATTTGATGACATCATCAGTGTAGGGTGTTTTACCTGCTGTAAGTGATTTTAGTACTTACATTGTGCGTTTACATATAAATATTGCTGATATATAGCTATAAGTAAAATAGCATATTAATGAAGTGTATGAGCTTTTTTCCAAGAATGCTGAATATTTTGGTAGACAGCATTTTACAGTGGTGTCATCTCTGTAAATTGTACCAATATTGTCAGTTCTTTCTCCAGAATATTTTTGCCTGTTTTAAAATATGCGTTATTATTAGGGACATTAACATTGAAAGCAGGACCGAAAGTAAGGTAAAGCATTTATTCTGTAGGCATCTAAATTTTAAGCTAGTGCAAAATATAAAAAAAAATATGAAAAAGTAGACCCTCTGAAATGCTCCAAAATGGAATTAGCATTTCTGTACCCTGTGCGATTATGAAAGTGGATTTCCACTTCTCCACCTACTCCAATTAAATTGATTAACTAGTCTGTACACAATCATTTTAGCTTATAAAGTGGAAAGCATTTTAAGGGAGGTGTGGCACAGAAAGATTAAGCCACTTGTACAAGGTGACACTCAGGAAAAAGACCAAACAGGGCCCAGAGTCTTACCAAACACTGGGGCGTCTTGACTTGCGTTATGCTATGTACATTTAGCTCTGCCTCTGAAGAGCTAAAATGCTGATTAACAACTTGCTATTCTGATATATCTATCCAAAACACATGGAACAGGGCACTTTTTATATGCCTATGCCATAATTCAGCGTTTCTTCTCCCTCTGTAAAGGAATCTTGTTTTTTTGTATGGATAGACTCCATTGCTGCTATATATGATCGTCGATATTTCTTGTACACCCTTATTTCTAAGTGGTCTGTTGGCTTTGTTTCAAGGATCTTTACAAAGCTGGAAGACAGAAAAGGAAAGTGTGAGCCAGCCAGCAGCCACATGTCCCATAGATGACTATCCAGCAGTGGGGTGTGCAATGCTGGGCCCCGCCAGCTCACTCTCTTGCCACACCATTGTTTCTTGCATCTAAGGGATTCTTCTTCCAACTTCCATAGCATGTCAAGACTGGGAAGGATGATTTTTGACTGTCACGTATATGGGTATAGAAGTAATATTTAGCTCCATTCTCCAGTATACTTTCCAGCACAAATCAAGACTCGTAGTACCGACATGTAGGGTCTGACTTTCCTTCTTTCGTTCTTGTGGTATCTGTCGTTATTTTTGTACATACATTTGTAAGTATAGTAGTTATGTGGCACTTGATGTTGTCGAAGGCAGCATTTTTTTATAGAATGCTCAGAAGCAGTTATTTCCTTTCTGGGGGCGGTTATTTGCTCTTCTGTAATAATTTGTATAATTCCCTAAATGCCAGAAGGATATTCTTCTTGCTAACTCTGGGTAAAATAAAATGTACTGAAGGAAACCATGGGCTGTATGTTAGGGCAGGTCAGGCAAGGGGCAGGCTGATTTATGCTTCCTGATGACCTGGTGCCATGTAGCATTCAGCAGCACACAAGCCAGCCCCCACTTGCCACCCTGCTCGTGGCTATGCTGCAGCCCCCACATGCCCAGCAAAGGGGTGCTGCTGGTCCAGCTTGGCCCTGTGCAAAAGCCAGGGGACTGGGAGTAAGTCGTGCTCTCCAGCCTCCTAGGTGCTTCCTGAAATGCTAGCTGAAGCGACCAAAGAAAGAGCCAAAGTAAATGAACGGATCAGGTTTTTTTATGGCGCACTCGTTTTGTTTGAGGGATTGCCAAGTGAGAAATTTCCATGGGTCTGCATGTCACTCAGGTGAAGGAGTGGGTTTCTGCTGTATTTTTCATGTGAGAAAAATGCTGACCTCTGAAGGATCAGGAGTCTTTATTCAGAATTTGAACTTTAACACTCCTCCAGCTTCGGATTTTTTATCTTCAAAAGAAAACAGTCATTTCATGGCGAGTTATGAAACGTGAATTATTTATTCCTCCAGTAAATATGTAATTAGGCATATTTTGAAAATCTGTAATTAATCCCTCACCCCTTAAACCCGTAAGAAATGCTAATATGCCTCTGAGGTAAGGCAGGTTTCTATAAAGGGCATTATGTAAGCTGTTCTGATCTGTTGTGTAATTACGTTTGCTGTCTGTAGCGAAAAAAATTCTAGTGAGAATTTGTTGTTGAGGAGAGGGAAGAATGGAAAAAGCTTTGCTACTCACTGAACGGGAGGCAGTTACTAAATGATAAGCTTTTCATTTGTCTGTATTCAGTTTCTGAATGCACGCATTGCACAAGTAAAGCTGCTTTTCTTCTTCCTACTTGATGCAGCAAGCTATCAAGTCTCCTTGGTCTGATGCCCAACGCCAGAGCCCATCAAAGTCAACAGAAGGACACTCAATTGGATTTAGACTGAGGAAAAGTATCCAGATTGTCACGGCTCTGCAACCTAGGCAGTGCTTTGGATAAAATGGGCAAAGTTCAACAACCTTTCCATGACACCTTGGGCACACAATGACAAGTTGTCAGACTTTCTACAGAGATCAAGAGGAGTGGCAGCAGCAGGGATCAAATGAAAGGCAGGCGATGGACGCTAGCTGCTCCACACTGCCCAAGGCTCACCTCCATAACCATCAGCCTTGCCTCCATAACTCCATAGCCAAGAGCCTATTTTGGCCTGGCTTGTACACGTTTAGCTCTGCACAACTGTTCCTTTCCCTGTTCCTGATAAAACAGGGAAATATTCAGTTCTGAGAAGTACCTTTTGGACCACTTCACATCCACTTTTTCATCCCACTTCCTGATAACACAGTATAAATATGAGCAGTGTATATATATATATATATATATATATATACACAAAAACAGTAGAGGAAAACTTTCCAGCTTGGCTTTGGAGCAAACAAATCAGTTGAGAAGTAAAGTATATTTGATCTGACTAATTTCACCATTGTGGCAAGCCCAAGGGTAGATTGCTAAGATCTGATGTGGTTTTAGTTTGGAACTGCTGGATATATTTTAAGAGCCTTTCACTAACAGCAACTGCCAGAGCCGTGTCACTTCACAGTGAGAGTCTCTTGTCTTTTTGACTTCATTAAGAGGACAAGTGCACCTCACTACTTGAGCCGATAAAAGGAAGTGGAGGTTTAAAGGTCACTGAATGCCATTTTGGAGAAAAATGGGCATGTTGGCACTTAGGATAGGAGTTAATAGACTTTTTCCCATGACACAGTTCCTCCACAGTAAAGCATTATCATGGTACATAAGGGGCCAGCAACACTGGACACATTGGAAAATCTGATATAAGTTGACTCAAAACGCAAGCAGACAAGATCGTTCATAGGTGATTACTAAATACAGTCATCAGACTGTAACATCAGAGCCACTAAACTTGTGTATTCCAAAGCTGAATACCAAGGGAAAGATTTTTCTGTGTGCTCACTGTGTCCTTTACTCAAGTTTTGTCAGATAGAGAAAAAGATCATTTTGGACAGGTCTCACCTGACCACATCAGAGTCTTCTACCGATTGACCTTATTTCCTCAGTTCCCATCAGTGGCACTGGAAACATATCCCTTCTCTCCATCCATCCATACCCTGGCTGTTTTTTGCCTTTGCCCCAGGGCAAAGATCTTGGGTTGAACCCGTGGTCTGAAAATGATCAGGACTTGTTGTTGTGAAGAGGAGAGACATTTCCTTTGTGCCACTTTAAATATCCGTGTTGGCTTTTCCACCCCCCATTAGCCCGAAGGAGAGGGACACGATGTCCAGTTTTCTGATGTGCGTAAGTGGTTGAGGAGAAACCCATTCAGGCTCTATCCCTGATGGCAATTGTGACAAGCTTCATGTGCTTTGCTGAAATAATTGTATTATTTTTTTTAAGTGTTGATAATTTCGGGGGGCCTAAATGATGAGTATTCAGCACTGGCATTAGGCAAAACTATGTCCCCTTATTTTTATTTTAATTACACATAAGTCAAAAATAGTCTTGTTTGCATTTTAAAGGACAGCAAAAAGGGAACATAAATTCCCTTAATGTGTGATTTTCAGTGAGGTTTCATTTCAGTTTTCAGTTCATTTTTTAAATTATATTTACAATAGATGTGCTGGTGCTGAACATTATAGCCAAAAGTATGCTGGTTTCAGCAATGGGAAGATAAACCTCTTCTGGGACTGCTTTCAGTACCAAGAATCATCTGTGTCAACAAAACAGTCCTCAAATATGTCAAGTACTGCAGCAAAGAGGAAAGAAGTAATCAGTTCTCCACGCCTCATGCAGATAGGACAAGAGGTAATGGGCTTCAACTGTGGTGAGAAAGATTCAGGGTAATGTCTTGCTGTGATAACGTCAGTGATGCACTGCATAACACTGCCTGGAGAGATGGCAGCATCCCCAGCAATGAAGGCCTTGCAACCCAAAGATGACATCTGTCAGGAGTGACACAGGCAGAGTGACCCTGCCCATAGGCCAAGGAAGAGAATTTTCAGGTGATGATACTGGGAAGACATGACATGGAGCAACTGGAAAGTTGTGTTCGTTGCTGGTGGCCATCTCCAGGAATGGGCTGCCCAAGGAGGAGCTGGACTCACCTGGTGGTGTTCGTAAACTTTTAGATGTTGTGCTAAGGGACTTGGTTTAGTGGGGAAATATTGGTGATAGATGGATGAGTGGACTGGATGATCTCAGAGATCTTCTCCAACCTTGGTGATTTTGTGTTTCTCTGATTCTATGGTTGTGTCTGGAGAACAGCATCAGCATGGCTGAAGCCCACTGTGCAACTGGGCTCTCTCTGAAAATGGACATATGTGTCAGGAAGAAATATAAATATCACAAACATGAACTGGAAATGGAACAAACAAACCAAAAGATAATTGGGCCCAATCTTCCAACCAAACCTCTTTTTATTTATTTTATTTATTTATTTATTTATTTATTTGTGGAGTCTTGGATTGTAAAATCATGGAATCATAGAATCACTCAGGTTGGAAAAGACCTTGAAGATCATCGAGTCCAACCATGACCTAGCCATACTACCTTAACTCTAACAGCCCTCTGCTAAATCATGTCCCTGAGCACCACATCCAAACAGATTTTAAACACATTCAGGGATGGTGACTCAACCACCTTCCTGGGAAGCCTATTCCAGTGCTTAACAACCCTTTCTGTAAAGAAGTGTTTCCTGATATGCAACTCAAACTTAGCCTGGCGCAACTTGAGGCCATTTCCCTTCATCCTGTCACCCGTCACCAGTGAGAAGAGACCAGCCCCGCTCTCGCTGTAAGCACCTTTCAGATATTAGAAGGGAGCAATAAGGTCTCCCCTCAGCCTCCTTTTCCCCAGACTGAACATCCCCAGTTCCTTCAGTCTCTCTCATAGGGCATATTCTCCAAGCCTTTCACAAGCCTTGTTGCCCTTCCATGGTCCTGCTCCAACACCTCAATGTCCTTTCTGTACTGAGGTGCCCAAAACTGAACACAGTACTTGAGGTGAGGCCTCACCAGTGCCAAGTGCAGGGGCAGGATGACTTCCCTAGTTCTGCTCACCACTCCAATCCTGATACAAGCACAGTGCCATTGGCTTTCTTGGCCACCTGGGCACACTGCTGGCTTGTATTCAGCCGACTGTCCATCAGTACATCAACTGTATTTCCATCCTGCTTTCTGCTCAGCCATAGATATCCCTGAGTGAAAAATGTGAGAGTTTGAAGTGTTTTGTTTGCACTGTTCATCTGAACAGTAAGACAGCCAAAACCTAAAGGAGAGAAGATGGGGATGAGTGGGGGAAGAAGTGCTGTGGTGGGATAAAGGACACTACAGTATGAGAAGCCTTTAGAGGGCAGTAAGTGTCCTTGGAGAGGAAAAAGGATAAAAGAGTGTGGTGGATGAGGGATGGGGCAGAGTGTGCCTGGGAGAGCTGCAGGGAAATGTCTCCTGACCAGATTCTGACCAGGGAAGTGGACAAACCTCCAGACTGTGCTGAACTTCTCAGGCTGGTTTCTACCTGGTTGCTTTCTAATAATCCCCATGTGGCCTGGGATTGTTTGCCAACAAGTATAGGTGAATAGGAGGTGTACAATAAATAGGTTTTGCTTGGCCCCTGCCCAGTTGCTGATGGGAATTTGGTGTTATCTGCATTTTAAACTCAGGATGGCGTGATCCGTGGTTTGGTATAAAAGTAAGGAATCAATAAAACAAACAAAACCTGAAAACCTTGAAACAGTACCGTGCACTTTCATGCACCATTAAATGGCCCCTCCCCTGGGAAAGGGACAGACTCTCAGTCCCAGTATTTCTCTGTTGTGCGTCTCTGCTGTGTGTGCGTTGTGTAAGCACAGTGCCCAGGGATCTTGGACACAGACCAAGGACCTGCTTTGCAAGTGCTGCACAACAATAGGGCAACATGGTCTGGGTTCCCATCGACTGGGTTTGCTGGAAGGTTGAAGGCAGGAGGTAGGGAAGCGGCACATCATGGCTGTGCTTCCCTCCAAACTCACTAAGGTTGAGGGACCCTTAGTGTCCTCTGCTTCATGCAGACAGACGTATGATCTGTCAGGGATTTTGCATAGTACTAGATAATGGGTTAAGATATTCCCTCCCCTATCCAAAGGTACTTTGATGCCATCATTCATTAAACATTTATTGTACTATAACTATAATGCATTCCAGTTCTGTTTTTAGCTTCTTGTGGTTAGATTGCCCTTACTATAATGACCCAACAACACAGAATAACGTGGTGCTGCACATAAAGGTTTGCCTTGCTGATGGGTCATTGTTAGTTGGTTTGAGTTAAAAACCATGAGAGAAATGTGATGTAAGAGGGCATACAAACCTAAAACCAGGATCTAACACACTGTAGCTTCTTTGCTAGCTTATCCTTGGGTCTCCACTTCCCAAGTCTGTTTCATATAATTACTGCATTACATTTTTAATTATGTTTGTTTTCCTCCTTGCAGTACCCATTTCTTACATTTCTTCTTCAATGTATATCGTACCCCAGCAACAGCCACATTTATAATTACAGAAGATAAAGTTATAATATTCCTGAGGCAAAACTGCATTTTAACAACTGTGCTAATGTGGAAAACAACTTGTGCAGAATAAATATGCCCTACAATTAGTGGTACGCCGACATTTTTCATGGTTACCTTACATATAAATAAACTCAAGCCACTGACATTTTTCCTGAGGGCTTTTATCTCTGCAGCCCCAAAACTGCAGACAGATTTGTTGTAAGTAACACTATCACCATAATAAGTTTGAAAAACCCATTATTTTATTTATTTATTTTTTCAAATTCATCTGCTTTCACATCTGCATAGCTCCGGGCTGCACCCGCGGTCCTGATATTGTCGGGATGATTAACAGTGGGCGAGTTGCGGCCGCAACGCGGGCTGCCCGGAGCCTGTCATTTGGCTGAGGCTAACAGGAGGTGACTGGGCAAAGCCAGTGCACCTGAGGGTGGGCCGGGTCTCAGGTCACTGGGAATGGCTCCTATAGAAAGTGGCGGCTGTCGGTGCACGTCTACACGCGTCTATGGGTGCAGAGGAGCTTGGTAGAACCTATGTGTCCCTTATCAGAAAAAGGCATAAAAGAGAAGGTGGCTCTCGCTGTTCACATTGAAACTGCACTGGGATTTTATTTTTTATTCATTTCAAGAGGGAAACTGAGATGGGCGATCAGCACAGTGCAGCGAGGAAGGTGATCCCAACCCGAAGTAAGTGGGCCCACCCAGCACCATAGGGAAAAGCATACAGGTGGGGTTTGTTTATTGTAGCATTCAGCTGTAGGTGGAGGATTTAAAACTGACCAGCTTGCTACAAACATAATATATTAGTCTTGTATTTATTTATTGCGTGGCCCTTTAGTTTTATTTATTGACTGTCATTCCCTGCTTTACTGCAGGCAATGCTGTCACTGTATTTCCTTAAAACTTTCACAATAAATTTGTAAACATAAAATATTCCAGCTGTCACGTATTTTTCTCCTGTGTTTTCCAGACACTTTGGCTTTTGTAGAAGTAATGTTGGTTGTTTACTTGATTCTGACTCTGACTAAAAAAAAAAAAAATCCTAGGTACTTTCTAGTTTCAGATGTTTTGTGTGATTGTAAAACAGAAAGAAACCAGTTTGGACTTGGAGAGCGAGCTACTGCAAACAATCTGTTGCTAATATAGTCTAATTGCTAGTGATATTTTGAGAAAACAATTAAATTGGAAGTGGGGTTACTTTGGTGTTTATTGTCTGTGACAGCTTCTTTTGGAAACAGACTCTGAGAGCTGCTGAGCTGAGGCTGTGATGATGTGCAAATAATACTTATCATAAACACAGCGCCAGCCGGCATGGGGAAGTTGGAGACCCGAACAAAGTCACCTGTTAGAAATGTCAAGGCAGGCAACGAGATGTTACCTCTGCAGAGGTGGGCATCGCCCTGTGTTTGTGCCCTGGGGCATCGCTGCCGTCCTTCCTCTGTGCTAGCACCATGAGGATGCTTGGCTGCCTGCTGGCTGTGATCTGGAATCTGTTCAGATGCGTGAATTTCACCAGAGGAAGGAGAGGTACCACGTATGAGAAGGAGTGCGTTTGAACCACGTGAGTTCCTCATGGAGTGTGACAGCTCAAGGGAAAAGTCTGGGCAAAATTCCCATGGATTTCCCCACATCCAGGTTTTCACTGCTGGTTGTCACTGTGATTAGTTCAAGGTGTAAACAGACATGCCCTCTGCAAGCAGCTGTGCTGAAAGAAGAGGTTGCCACCTAACCCCAGACCTCCCACTTGCTCTTTTACAGCCTCTGATGCAAATCACAGCCTCTGCCTGGTGGGCTTAGCTGATGGAAGCTGAGCGGGGAGGTAAAGGTTGGCCCCCAAAATACTGTGAAGCTTTTGAATTAGCCGGTCATATAATTGGGTCAGGAGCGTGTCACTGAGTTGTGGTCACCCCATGATGTACAAGCTGCAGCAGAAACAGCACTGAAGAGGAGAAGAGGCTGTGCTGGTTACAGAGGTGCTAATTTTTGGTATGAAGAGGTCAGATCTTTTGACGTATATGATATGATCCACCTGAACTAGCCCTGGAGGCTGGTATAAGGGAATGGGTGCAGACCTGATTCCAGCGACTGGTACCTCTGGGAGAGATCAGCACCAGCTCCAGCCCAAACCGTCCGGTCCTTCAGCAAGCACTGAGCTTGTTTGTCCTTGGTGTGAAGGAGCCCAAGTGTGGCAGAGAAGACTTTTGAAGGCTACAGACATCCCTTCTGCATTTGGGTTGAACTCACACTCACCAGCTTTTCTCTTATCCCAAAGACATCTAGGTAACTTCCCTTTATATCTCCTACACCAGCTCTGGTCCTCACCGTATCTTCTGGCTCCAGGAGCTGGAGATTTAGAAAAACGTGAATTATTTTCTAAGTAGGAACAAATCAGGTGAAGTTTTGTCAGAGAGAGGCCATGTCTTATGAGCTCTCTCTTTTTTGCCTTCTATGCTGAACTGCTTGCATCAAGACCTTAAACCCCTCTGTAAAAGCTGTTTGTGTGCGAGCAGATGGTATTTCATTGTCTTTTGCTACTGATCTTGAATTATCAGTCTTCATAATGAAAATACCAATTCAGCCTTGACTGCTCTGCTGCAACTCTACCAGGACCACTATAATGCACACACCATATATGCTGAATATTTATTGTGGTACTGTGCATCTTATTTATTGTATATGCAATGTATTTTGTAGGTGAAAAATGATACCTTATCTAAGTCAATGAGCATAACCAGGAAAAATATGGCAGAGTAATCATGTGATTCATAATTGACATCTGCTCTCCAAAGGCTTGGACAGAATCTGAATTTCCAGCATAAGCTTGAAATGATCTTCTGTTTCCTGGCCTAGGCAGAAGTGTGCCACCACTTGCACTGGCAGCTCCATCAGTCTTTGGTATTTCCATAATTCCCTGTGTGCATAGGAGAGCTGTGACAGCACATGCTGAAAATATTTCAAGAAGTTGCAAAAAGAGCTGCTGTGATTCAGTGTCCAGAAACAACAGGGGGAAATATTTTTTTTCTATGTGAATGCTAATGAAGACCAGCCCATGTGCATCCTTAGGGTTTTCAGTGGGTTTTTTCTATGTGCATTTGTGTATTTATGTTACATCTGTAAGTGTGTTCATGAATATACGTGTGCCATTTTGGGGTAACATTTCTGTTTCCCTTTTCTGCTTTGATTTCACATGTCTGTTGCTACCCACCATACAGCCTGGACATTTGCAGGCTGGTGGGACCTCTGCAGCATCACTCCCTCCAGTGTTTATTCTTCATTTCGTTTCTCTCTTAAAACCCCACTTTATAAAAGTGCCTCTTTCTGTAACAGTGATGGGTTCCTTGTACCTATTTGGAGCAACATATGCTCAAATTGCTGAGAAAAGAATTTTTGGGAGGATTTCTCGTTCTGTATCACTTCTGCTCCTGCTGGTCATGAGGAGCTCCTGGCACAGTGTATGCCTGACTGCATCCAGGTCCTTTTAGACAGTTGTCTCATGAGCCGAATTGCTCACTGGATTTCTAGCAGTTTTGATGTATTAATGGGTCACACACAGTTATCTATGAGCAACTCCCCAGGAGAGAGGAGGGCTGCAAATAAGTTACAGAAATTACACAGTAGGTAACATCATAGCTGATTTACAGAAATGGGAGTTTAAAGACAGGGAAGTGAGTCGAAGGTGGAATTTGAAGAACTGGAGTTAAGTTCAGTGAGCACCATAACTTGTGAAGTGTTCCTTTGGCAACCTTACTGCTCTTGCATTTATGGCTTCATCGGTGTCTGCTCCTGTAGCCAAGCTCCCGGTGCAGCCTCTCCTTCAGCAATGACACTGATTTGGATGTGTCTTCCTCAGGTCAGCACCTATTTTACTGAGATTTTAGGGACATAATACTCAAGTTGGCTGCAACAGAGCAGCAGTTCAATGCTATTGAAGAGTGACAGGGCTGATAAATGGGCGAGGAGACAAACAAACAAGACTCAGTTCCCTGCTCTTCAAACAGCCACGTCTTTTTTCTGGATGCGTGGTTTTGTTGGCAGAAATCACTGGGGTGCAGTCAATGTGATGCCTTTAATCCCACTCATGGAGCACTGTTATGGAGGTCTGTTTTGGGGATAGGGAAGCATGTGTGGGGGATCTTATTTTCCTCAGGACTCCTCGTGGCACACAGTGTGGGATCATTCCAGCTCGTCATGCTCAGTCTGCAATGTGGGAGTTGGTTGAGGCTGAAGCAGAAGTGATGCTGAAGGTTTTGTTAATACACACAGCAACAGGGACCTATGATGCATTCCAAGAGTCTGGATCATGTTATCAACAGCATCTCGAGGACAGCCTCCATCTCTGTTGGCACCTATTTCCCAGAAGGAGCATGGCCGGAGATAAGGCTCTGTTTGTAGCATACTTTAAGGAGAGCAGAGACTTCACCACTCTAATATGCATAAGACTATAAAATTTATGTAGATATCAGGGTGGAGACACTAATCTTGCTCTCATTGAAGCCCTTTGGAAGGCTCCCAGTGACTTTACAGAGACTCTGAATTACAAAGATAACGCTTTATTTTTTTCACTCTCACACAATGTCAAGGATAAGTATTTTCCTTCCAAATGTCCTTTCTCCCCTCTGCAGATCTTCGCTATATGCCAGCTCAGTGCAAGGCTGCGTCATCAGCACTTTGTGCCAAATAACCAGACCTGGCATACAATCAGCGCTCACAGTCCACAAAACCAGAGCAAAATCCATCCCAAATGCCATGTCTTTCCTGCAGTTTGCCACATTGAGACATTCCACTTGGAGTCAGGTGTGCAGGGTATCATCACGCCCTCCATGTGTTCACATGGAAGCTGCCCTTCCCTAGGAGCACAGGTAGAGCATCCAGGCAGAAGGGAGGAGCAGGAGCTTGAAGCAGGGTCTGCAGGAAAGCACGTAAAAGAAGAGCTGAATTGTAATGAAAGTAGCTTATAGTGCTTGGTAGTGATAATATTCTGCTCTGCCCAAGTGGACATGCTGATGTGTCCAGCCTGGGAGCAGAGCCAGCCTTGAGTTACATGTTGTGGGGCTCGCAGTGCCTGAAGCATTGCTCTGGTACTTGGGCTCCTTTATACAGCCCAGTGTGTTCAGACAGATGGATATACATGCAGCACAGGCAGATGGATTTACGTATGTATATATATGTGTGTGGGTGTATAAATATGGATATGCACAGATGCATGCGTTTTATATATCTAAATATATATTTATAGATGCATAGCTTATATATTCATATACATAATACAAGTCTGTATGAATATACATCATATGTGTGTACATATGCATATTAACATATCTGTATGCATATATATGCGTATATATACACTATATATGTACATATGTATACATATATACATACATATGCATGCCTATACCTGTGTATGCATGCGTTTGTATTTGCATAGACTTATATAATTTTTTATAATCTAAATAAGACACAAAAAGAAAGAGAAATCTATAATGTTGATAGATAACAAAATAAAATGAATATTTGCATTTAAGTGCATTTCGGGGTTTTGGATAGGTGGAGTTGTACCTATGATACAGTTCTAAAGATTTTGCACTTTTGCAGCTAATATTTGATGAACCCAGTCAGATAATTTTTTGCAGTAGAAAATTGTTCCAAAGCAAATCAGAGCAATCAGCTTATCCGTATATTTGGGCATGTGTAAAGAGACTGCCTCAATGAAGCTGTGACTGCCTTTTCCATCAGTGTTTCTGCAGTGGTGCCATCTTCATGTGCTTAGCGACATCCTTGGCATGATATAGACGTAGAGCCATGGAATCACCAATTGTTGAACTAACCATTGAATCACCTATTGTTGAACACTAACCATTGAATCACCACGGTTAGTGATTCTAACCTTGCAACTCGTCATCACCAGCACACACCTGACTGCTGCAGTAGGCTGGGGCTCTCAGCTCTATAGGGGGCCTTTTCATTTGCCAAGTCCTTGCTGTGGGGAAGGAGGAAGGTACAGCCCTGGGAGAACCGTGCGAGATAGCAGAGCCATGTGGAGCACGGGTCAGGTGCCTCACCAAACGAAGGAGAAAACAAACTGGAGGTGTGGCAAATGCCACTCTGAGTACAGGCAGAAAGAAGGAAGACATGCAGCCTGCATAGGCAAGGATGGACCAGGTGAATTCTGGCATCCTGGGTTTGGAAAATATCCTTTGTCCCTCTTAACAATCCTTGCTGATGCCAAGAACCTGCTGTCTGTGTTGACACAGAGCTCCCTGGGCACTTTTTCTACTTATTATTATTACCATTATAGGTATGCCTTATGTTTCTCTGTAGACGAAGAGGAAAACAAAACTATTGGCAGCTCATGCTGAGTTGTTGCTTTTTTTTTTTTTTTTTTTTTGAGTTGATTTCTGCATAGGTGTTGTTAATACAAAGCCAAAGAGAGATTTGTAGGTTAAGATGTCAAGCAGCATTCAAATGTTTCAGTTTCATCCTCTCAGTCCCAGGCTCCTCTGTCCAGCTCTGTGTAGAATTTAGATCATCCAACTCAAACCCCATCTCCTCAGGGAGCTGTGGGGTGCTGCATTGCACTCACTCTTCCACTCACCTCATTTGCTTTGAAAATGAGCGCTCCATTTTAGCATGTGGTCGAGGGATGGAGCAGCTTTGCAGGGGATGTGCGACAAGACAATGCTCATCGTGCAGGTGTATTCAGTCAAGTTGTCTTGAAAGGACAGAGCATCTCAAGGGCCAGGTGAGGCTGGGAGCTTCCTAAAGCCCCATTCTGTCTCCCAGGTTGGCATTGGCAGAATGTAGGCAAATGCCCAACCTTGCATTTTGCTTTACTTTGTGTTCTTCTTTCATCATAGGCTGCTGGCATCTCTGGTGCTATTCCCTTTTCCCATCTTGAGCGTGCACGGAGCCATTCCCAGCGAGTTGGAGCTCTTCCACAAGATGGTGCCGAGCTCTGTCGCTCACAAGTGGTGCACATTTGAAATACGGCACACATCCTCCTGGGGAAGGAAGAGGTAAGCCAAGGAAACAGGCCGTGATAGTCAGAGATGTTTAATATACAAATAAGAAGTTGTTTCATAAGTATCTTATAAAAACTCCAATTTACTTCCCAATATTTTAGCAGATTATCTCAACGAAAACAGCAGATGTATTTTGGAGCGACTAGACAAATGTTTAGTGAAATTAAAGTTATTCATGTGCAGTCACACAGGGAATATTTGCATGATATTTTACTAATTGCTCCAAAATCTGACTTGTAGCAAATAAACAAACAGAGGAGAAAAAATAAGCCAGCAGAAAGATTAGCCCCAGGCTTCTCTGCCTCTCTTCTAAGTCCTCACAGCCTTTCTTCAACTGCTCAACTTTTTTTTCTCTGGAAGCACAACGTTATTTCCCAGGGTCCAGTCACTCTTCTCAGGCCCTCCTGGTTTTCCCCCGCTATCTAAGTCTCTTCCCAATTGATCCTATTTTCATCTTCCCTTTGAGCCCAAATTTCCAGTCCAGTTTCTGAGTGAAAGGCATCCACTGCTGAGCTGGCGTGAGGGAGAATTTTCTTAAGTGCAGGGAAAACACTTTGCTATTTCAGCTAACGCATTTGTGTAGAATTAACAATGCAGAAAAATCTAATGCCAAAGCAGTGGAGCGCTCATTGCAGCCAGGAGCTCAGACTGGAGTTCCTTCAACCTTCTGTGAAGAGTTTCAAGTTACAGCAGCAAAAATCAAGTTGTCATTGCTGATTGTTATGACATTATTTTATGTCAGATCTGTTTATTTGCCCTCCTGGAAAAAGAGAATGTATTTCAAGACGTCAAAATATTTTGTTTGCCTTCATTCAGTTGCAAGAGAAGCCTAAGGTGAGGTAGGAAAATGTGCGTTTATCACATTTTGATGTGATGTATACAACTATGTATTTGTATATGCTCTATACTCCCAAACTGAATGAGTGCTGAGGATGCCAGGCAACAAGTTCTGGAAAATTAGCGAAGGTCGGGATTAAAACTGACACGTCCTATATAGAATCTTTATGGACTGCAGGAGCATGTGAGCAGATCAATGGGAGTGTCAAGCCCTCAGTTTCATGGAAGCACTGTTTTTTGCCCAAGGCTGCTCCTAGCAACGATGGGTGCCTGTTGGCTTCTTCCTATCGGTGGATATGATTTTTTTTTTTTTGCATGACCTCTAGAGCTACAGCTCAAGAGTTGTTGTCCATGGGGGAGCAGGAGCTCCAAGCTGCCATTCCTCACAATTGGTGGATTCTGGTTTGGCTGAGGCCCATCAGGTCCTGGTGAACTGCCTGTGCTGCACACCTCCTGACTCATTCCACGTGGGTATGCAGAAGCCTTCTTTTCCTGCTGGTCATGAGCAAATGGTGAATGGGGAGTGTTGAGCTTTAGACATGGGTTAGTGTCAAGGAGTCCATAAATCATGGGATCAGCCATATATCCAAATGGTTCTTCAAATACAGTAATTTCACAGGATCTTTTATGTTTTAACTTGCAGTAACACAAAAGGTGACTACTGCATGTTCTGAACAAAAAGGTAAAACCAAAGGAGAAAACAGCTGTTTTGTTATGGTTCTCTTTTTCTTTAAAGAGGGTTTTCTATTTCTGATGGTTACATGTTGAACTCGCTTTATTTGGCCCCTCCCATTTTCAGGTCACCACAGGAATATGTAAAAAGGAAATGTTTTATTTTAACAGAGTTGAACAAAGTACACAAAACACACCCTTCCCATTGCCTAACGTTCCTCAAGTTAAATTGCAGAGCCCAGCATAACTTTTCCTCTTGGTCTTTTATTTCATTGAAAAGGGCCCAAAATGTAATATTCATGCAGGAAGCATAAATTGTATTGCTGGAAGCAATAGCAACCTCGAAGCAAAATCCCTCAGGATCACTGTGCTCAGGAGCGTGCAGGCTGCTCCTGGCCCAACAAGTTTCCTCAGTGCCGTGCTTGTGTCTTTACACAGCCTAAGCTATAGGATTTCTTTGCTGCATGGTTTTCCTGACATTTTGGCCCTCGTGGACAGTTCTTGGTTTCAGGAGTAACTGCTAGACTCTTGCCCAACCATCCCACTCTGGGCCATCCCTTTCAGTATGCATGAGTAACTCCCACGAATGTAAATAAAAGTTATGTGCACGCATCAAGGGGAAATGGATCCATTTGTCATGGCTCCAGACAAGCAGCATCTCCCCAAGGAGCTACTTACGAGGCTATTGAGAAGCCAGCAGCAATGCGTGATAGGCTGCACCTTCTTCCATGTGTGTTGCAGAAATTATTGGTATGTTGCTGATGTTTACGGCGAACAAATAGTTTATTTCTGGGCTAAGAAAGATTCCAGTGTAAATACTCAACTGGCAGCTAGCTGGAAGTTTGCCACTTGAAGCTAAAAGGCCCATGACCAATGGTGTCAGATTAACATTTCCAAGTTGGACAATGTACAAATGGTGTTCTTGGACTGGAATAGAAATAGATGAAAGTGGTCTGCTGCAGTGCAAATAACAAACTGGCAACCAGCTGGTCATTGGAAAGAGAACATACTATGGGAATATGCTTTCTGCAGAAATACTTTATTTTGGAGATAAGCATTAACAATAAGAAGATGAGGCTCATTTAACAAGAACCATATGGTCTCATCCTGCTTTTATTTCACTCAGTAGCAAAGCTCTGATGATCTTTTGTGTGTGCAAGATAGGGATTGCTGTTAATAAATAAGCAAAACAGATTCAAGGTAGTTGTTTGAAATTGAAAAGAAACAGTAATGCCTGATCTACTGTTGCTTTTTAAAAGGTATGAAAGGGATAGTTTTAATCCACAAAATGCTATTTCAGGAGACAGTAACTGAAAGGAAGTGCTATTGAAGGTGTTTGTTGGAAAACAACTTCTGATAAAATCAGGTGAAGATCCACTCAAGATTGAGTTATCAACCCGTGAGAAACCAATACACGAATTTCTCCAAGCTGATTTGTGGATGGGTTCATTCCATAAAAATGTTTGTATTTTTGTGGTGAGAAAACAACACCCTTTTTTAAAGTAGTTTTAACTACACAATTTGTTCTATTAGCAACTTAATCAGAGGTAACAGCATTTCACACTCTTGTTTCAAGGTAATAGCAAAATTGAGTGATGCAAAAAGAAAAAAGCAATCTGTGGGTACTGCACTGCAAAATCCTGCTTTGGGAGCTTTTCAAGGATGTAAAACATTGTCTAGAGCTTTTTACTTTTATGGGTAGGAAGTAAAAAAGAAGCAAAGAGGAGAAATCTCATTCGTACCACAGTTGGAAAGTTGCAGTAAAAATGATAAAACTCATCACTGCAAACTAATTTTTATTTCATTTAATTTTTTTATAGCAGCTGAACTTTGTTGTTTTGGTTGCAAGAAAGCAGCAAGAGGGAAGCTTCATTTATCGTAAAGATAAATAAACAAAAAAATAAGATTTGAACATGGAAAAAATGTGCAGATCTTGTACTCAGCATTTCACTTCTGCCTTTGGAGATAAGTACTAATCCCATTGATTTCCATATGCCTGAAAACAGCTCAGCAATATCAAAATTGCATTATATTACACATTTAGATATGTAGCAGAAATGCTGAGTCATGGCCTGAAGCAGTGATTGAGCACCTTGTGAGAAGGCAGGGCCAACCCAGGGGAACTCAGGTGTATGCAATGTACCTGAGTGACCAGAAGGTGTGGAGCCAGAATCCTTCCCAGACCTTATTTAAGGGTTGGCAGTGAAGGAAAGGGGGTTCTGTTGGAGATCCCTATGTACTTGAGGTCTTCTGAAGGTAAGCAGATTCTTTCCTTTATTCTGTGTCCGTTGCTGTTGCCTTTGAGCATATCCTTACTTGCTGTATCCTAAGACTTCACTGCTATGCTGTCACTGTCCTTGCTTTACTTTCCATTGCATTACAGCATTATGAGATGCGTTGCATTTCTAACTGGTTTTGCTGCTAAAGGTGATGAGTTTTTCTTTCCTCTTTGTATTAAAATATAGCAAATAGTAGAAGCTGAGGGAAGTGATAGACAATCATAAGGGTTCATGTGCTCAGTTCAGCTATCTTAGTCTCCTCTCTTCACTTTGAATACCCATTCTCCTTCCTCAGTACTTTTCTTGCCATGGTGTCAAGGCAGCCTTTCAGCCCCCATCTGAAAAAAAGCAGGTTTCCTAGCCTGTATTTCTCTACACTGGGAGTTGTTCCAGGGTGGACCAATGGTGAAGGCAACCCTGTGTGTGCCCTACTGGCTGACTGTTTTTATGATGGATGTGTATATGAAACATGGCCCTCATCCAAAGCCCTTCAAATACTGGGAGGTTCCTGCTACACAGTTGAGGGCAGGCTGTACACAGGTAAATCCAAACTATCAGGATTCAATTTTTCCAAGTTTTCAGCAGCTTTCCAGCAAAAGTGAATGAGAGGGGATTTCTGCTCACTCTCTTTTCATAGAGGCAGTATTCATTTGCAATGTTATGGGTAGGTAGCTCTGCTCCCCAAGAAGTGGGACCGTGCTGCCTCACCATCAGCACCCCAAAACTGGGGGAGAATGCTCAGCTTTCTCCCTTTATTCTGCTGACTCCCTCACTTTTCTCCTCCCCAGGCAGCAGGGATAGCTGAAAGAGCCTGTCATCCTTTTATTGCTGTTTCTAATAAACACATATGGTGATGCATATAACAATAACAACAGCAAGTTGCTATTGTTCCACACACAGCCATATGTGGGCTGTCCAGTGGCTCAGCGCGGCGCTGCCATGAGCAGCTGTGCTGTGAGCACTCAGGAATGTCGATAGCCCAAAGAGAAAGGAATGGCTGTAAGGACTCTGAGCCTCTGCTTCACATGCTCCTGTTGCTAAAACAACTTCTTGAGTGTCGTGTGCCAAAAGTGTAGACGCAGGAGTTTATAAGGTGATTAAATTGCTAATGATTGAGATGTGGAGGCTTAACGATTAGCTGGGACTCTGTTGAAGCAAGCTTTGCAAACCAAAATGAATATATAAACTGCATATATGTGTTCATATTTATGTGTATGTATGTGTGTGAGGTACGTGTATTTATACTGTTTGTACTTCCTTTTGACATCAAAGATGCAGAAGTGATGGCTGCAATGCTTTGTGTACATCAGTGTTTCTCATAGTCTTTTAGGTGCTTCTTTTCCTGATGTTGTATTATGCAGTGGCCCCACTGAAAAACGAACAGCCCACCTGCACATCTTCATCCTTCTATGAGCACGCTGATAGGAGAGGGACACTGGAACAGAGAGAAGAGAGAAATAAAGCTTAAAAGCAGGCAACCTTTTTCAAATTTAGGCAAACACCATCAGGCAACTGTATCTTTATTTAAGCACTTGAATAATTCAATTATTTTTTAAATTTCTTTTAATGAGATGCTGAGTACCTACTGTAAATAAGAGGAGGGAGAAAATTGTACGAGATCCAAAAGATCAACTACTTGCATATGTCTCTGAGCATGGAGTTTGGAAATTGTATTTGAATATCAAAGCGTGAGTGGTTTCGGTCTGTGTTTCTGATGCAGGGCAGGAAGTCGTTGGTACTGCACTTCTTTTGCTCCTTGCATGCATGAGTTACCTGTATAATGGAGTGATTTCAGAGCTACGGGGAGGGCTCCAGGCTCACCAGGAGGTGTAGCATCTGCAGTCACAGAGCTGTGTGCTGGGTCTAGCCACTGGGAACCATGAATGTTTTTACCAAGTCCATGAAACCACAAACATTTGCATGCTCAAACATCCTAACAAAAAGCACAACTTTTTAGCATCTGCATGACTTACTTTTCAATATTGTACACAGTAGCCCAAGAAAGAAAAGAAAAAGAAAAAGGACCATTTATATTTACTCCAGTTTAGGCAGTTCTCTCCAATGGGTAAAGCCAGAATGCCTGTGCCAATCTTTCCTGGAGGAACAAAAGGACAGATTTCACTCCCTGGTAGATGTGTATGGCTCTCATTTCCTCCAGGGAGTGGTGGCAGGACTTCAAAAACAGCCCGTGCTGTGGCCTGATTCTCAGAGGTCCCTCACATCCCTGGTTCCTGTTGGCTTGTAAGTGATGTGCAGCCTGAGGTTTTGCTCATCCCTTAGATGAAGCTTTCAAAACTCGTGATGTCTCAGCATGAGTCAGTGTTTTATGTAACCCCAGCTTGCATTCCTCCAAACCCCTCCTGAGCTCAGAGCGCTCCAACAGCCAATCTCAAATTCTTCTTCCTTGCAGCTGACAGCATCATTCCCTGATTGGCGGTGCGAGAGGCTCCTCAAGCCCTTCCCAAGGTTTTCTGGAGCTCTGGCACAACTCTTCCGAACACTGGGGGCCTGGATCACGGCCAGGAGCGAGGCTGGGGGAAGAACTGGGCTGAAGGAGAGAGCTCTTGGTGGACCACCCCAATGGGAAGATGGTGACTTTTCTATACTCAAAACAGAAATGGCCATTTCCAGGTTTTTAGTCTGTTTTTCTCTTCCTTGCAATGAGATTAGTTTTTTTCCATGTTTCTAGAGGAGAAACAAAATGAAAAAAGCCTTCATATTTTAAATGGAAACTTGATAGGAAGGGAAGACAAGTGAGTCCCACTCGCTTCCGGTGGAGCACCTTGAGTGTCAGTTGTCTTTCATGACTCAGCTTACCATGCCAAAGGTGGGCACCCCAGCAAGCTTCAGGAATGGCTTAGTATACCCTGATTATTTTTCACTGTTCTATGGGAACACATTGAGAAATATGCACTGCAAACAAGAGCAGATAAAACAGCAAGAGAAAGTGGGAAGCTAAATCCCTCCCTTTCTTTCATCCTGGTTGACTGGCAGCTGAAGAGTGGGATATCTTGATTTGTGACTGATTTTCTATTAGTCATGATTTGTTATTACCTAAAACCTAAAAGAATGGTCAGGTGCTGGGTTGGATTACCCAGAGAGGTGATGGGAACCTTGTCCTTGGAAACACCCAAGGTCATGCTGGACAGGGCTCTGAGCACCTGTTTGAGCTGCAGATGTACCTGTACATTGCAGGGGGGTTGGATCAGATGACCTTTAGGGGTCCCTTCCAACAAATGATTCTACATTTCTATCAGAATGTAGCAATGGCTTTTGGATGTTAAGTTGAAGACATTGCTGTACTGGAAACTTATAACAACATGGGAGAGCAGAGCATGAGGAAGCATTCTTTATTTGATGCAATCTGTGATATATTGCTGGGAAGGATACTGAGGCCACTAGCCCACACAAATGCAGCCTTGTGACACCTGACCAAGCTGCCATTGGATGCCCCGGGTGTTGCAAGTACTGGCCCTGCTCACATCTCGATTCTGAAAGCAGTGAAGTAGTTCTTGCTCTCATTAGATGTCAACTTATTGAGATATCTCTTGGCTGCAAAGCCAGTTTTAGGAGTCAGGAGGAGCTGATGGGCTCTGCAGTTCAGATGCAGCTTCCTTTCAGTGGAAGTGTTGTCATTAGTTATTTCCGAGTACATACATTTTTAAATATGTACAGGCACAGCCAAGTTTCTTAACTGTGATTATTGTAGAAAGCAAGGCGCGTGAACCACACCACTGGGATTCCACTGCTACTTGTTGACCACCAAAAGATTCGGCACCAACCTGGAGGTGTGAGCACCTCCATTCCTCAGGGAAGAGGCTGTCTTCACACTTTTTTTTTTTTTTGCTACTCTATCAGCTGGCCCTAAAAAAAGCTGTAACCTCTCCATAGATGCATCACCTGGTCTGTGTGATACGTGCATTGCAGCCTGCCTCCTGCCTAGGCTGTAGCCCTATGGGTTTGCCTTGTTTTCTTTCTAGGGAATTTGGGCAACCCTCTTGCAACTTGCTTTGCCTATGGTCTGCTTTGGCTTTTTTTCATCTGCAAACATTAAATGCAACCCCTCTGCCCCCCTCGGTGCATGTGAAAGCAAATGAAATAAATTATAACGTAATGGGGCTCTCCCTTCATGTTTACATCTTAAAACTTCCTATTGAGATCTTCCAGCAGCGTTTGTGAGTGCCCTCTAGCTCAGTGCACTGAGGGCTCTGAATGAATTTATTGATGGTAGCTGGAAGAAAAATGGAAAACTGAATGAAATCCCTGGAGATACAAGGTATGTCATAAACTTCCCAAAGTTATTGACAAACGTTTTCTGCCAGTATCAATAAATCCCTCTAATTTCAGGATAGGCTACATTAATTATAGGTTGGCATCATGCGTGTAAAGGTTGCTGAAAGTTATATCTGCAATCTGTCATGTTCAAATTGTGTGTTCATATGGAATATTTGTTATTTTAATACGTGGGCATACATATGAGCAGTAAGAGCATCCATGATGTTTTAATAGGCTTTTATTAGTCGTACTCTCCTTGTAATCTTGTTTTACAGTATGTGCGCTCAATGTGTTTGTGTCTATGCTCTTCATGCACACATTGTGGGATGCCAAAACATCATTCTGCTTCCTTGTTTCCAACCACTTAGTCAGGCATTTGAATGCTTTCCAAATCTTGTTAAAAACCAGAAATAGCACTATCACTTCTTGTTCTTGCTGGGCTGTGCAGAAGGGGGCAGATGGAGCGGGGCTGGGGGAAGCAGCGAGGGGGTCCATGGGAGATATGGGACCCAAGGTGAGGGGCAGAGATAGGAAGAGCCTTGATGCAGCGAGGTCAAGGCCTGCTCTGGAGCCCTGTGCTGGGAAAGTGGGGCCTGGGTTTGTTGCAATGATGCTCCATGTGCTCTGCCTCCAGCTTATACAGCTTGTGAACCGTTGCTTCCCAGTCCAGAAATGACAGGGCACTCATCTGAGTTGAGGAGGTTGGTTGTATTTAGATTTTATGCTACATCCTGTTTTCTTTGCTCTTTATTTTTTCTTTTCTTGGTTATTTGTTTTGGCTATTGTTGTGTTTTGTGGTTTTTTTACCCCATGAGAATGTGAGGTAATTTTTTTTTTAAATCAGTTTTATTTTTTCACAGCTTTATTTTTCTGATACTAAACTAATCAGGCAGACTCAACCCAGATTCAGTGTGTGCTGTGAATGTACATTTCTGGTGAGGAAAGAATTGCTCCTGAGAATATTCCGAGTATTTCAGTTAGGTGCATCTTTCCTAGGATCGTGTAATGGGCTGATACTTGCTTCTATAGAACATGTTCTCACTGCTTTGACATGTTTTTGTTTTTTTTTTTTCTTAAAGTAGATGCTTTCTGGCATGTATCTCTTATGTAATAAAGCATCAGTGTTGATTGGAGCTTAGAAATAGTGCTCTGATTTACAAAGAGCAATATCCAGGAGTATTAATTACTTTGGATGTTCACTGCCAGCAAAGGGACACTGATTCCCATGGACTGCTCTTGCAGATTTGGAGTCTCCAGTGTCTGCTGAGGCCACGCCACAACCACCTACATCACAGGAGACCATTGGGGCCTTGCCTTTCTTCCCTTTCTCCATGAGATGGGAACACCCCTTCAGATTATTTCAATAGGCCAATGTCTTTAAAGGCTTCTATGGGTGCAGCTAGCCTCTGTAGCCCTAAGAAACAGGGATTAAAAGTAACATTGCCATCCAGAATAACTTATTTTCCAGCTGGTTTTCCCCTCCCAGCTGCTTGCCCAGATGGCAGGCTGGATTCAGGACCTTCTTGCTGCTCCAAAATCAAAGGGCATTGGTGAAGAACCATCCCATTTTTATTCTGTGATCAGTGCATCTAGGATGGAAGACATGCCACATGGACACATTTTAAATTGCAATTGTGAAATGCAGTAGTACATATTCATTTATTTATCTTTTTAAGCAGAAGAGCAATGACCCCATTTAGCTCAAGAAGAATGCACTCTTCAGAAGTGAAATATATTTGGTAATAATGATGGTGGGGGAAAATATCTCTTTCATAAGAAAACCTGATATGTAAACACACAGTGCAGCTTAGGGCACATCTTTGTTTCACACATGAGAAGTTCATGCAAGGGAAGAAAATTCTGAGTTTTTTTTCCTACCCCCAAAGAAACATAATCCAGAGTTTATATCAGATGGTTTATGGGAGTTTATTGGAATATCCAACAGGGTTCATGTAGTGTGTCATAAGGTAAAGCCTGTTCGTTGGTGATTTACAAGCAGTGTGTGCCGGTGTTACTGTAATTTATAGACCACAGATGGTCAGGGGGTGCCCCTGCTGACTTGGAGCTGAATAAGAAGCTGAGCCCTGCGTGTCATCTGCTGCGGGTACCTCCGGCTCACTTCCCCAAATTAGCCCTGGTGGGGATCTGCCTCCCGACTTGGAGGTCCCGAGCCCTCTGCAAACTGAGGTTGCTTTGGGAGGGGAGGAACAGCAGTTTAAGGGTGGGGGAAAAAGAGCAAAAAACTGAGAACATTGGAACAGCACTGGAGGAAAATTGCTTTTTACAGTAACAGCCTCCCTTCTCAAGGTTGGTACTTCTTGATGGACTTTTGTCACTTGTTAAATGGGGAAGGGGAGAACGTCAAACCCCCCTTCTTAATCTGTTCTAAGACAAACATCTCCTCCACCAAAATTTATGTATATTCGTAAATCTCCCTTGTAACAACCTGTAAGATAGATCCTATCTTTGTTCCCATCACTTTACCCTTTTAGGTAATTGCTTGTTAATGGCATTCTGCATTTTGCTGAGACTTATACCAAGTGTACCCAAGTCTTTGCTTCTTTAAACCTCGTTAAATAATTGCCTCATTACCATGGCATCTCGTGCTGTTCACATGGGGACCCACTGCTTGCGAAGGATTGTATTTTGTCAAAGCAGCTTGGAGTTGGGAGGGCGCTTTGGGGTTCTTTCCATGCTTGACACCTGTTGCCAAATGCAGTGAGAAATGCCTCCATGCAAACACACATCCCAGTTTGCAAACAAGTGATTTCTTTCTTCTCTCAAAGAGATCAAAGGTGTAGGATAATTTTGTGGCTTCTCTAGTTAGTAACAAGAAAAGAAGAAAAACATTTTCTTTTCCTTATCCAGAGGATTAAAAAAAAAAAACCCTATAGACAAAAGGACCAGAAGGAGAGCTGTAATGGAAATAAAATTGACAGCCTCTCGAAACTCAGGTGGCATTTTCCTTTTCCAGTTAATTACAGTTTTAATTACACGGCTTCTTGTGACTCCTTGATACCTAATAAACTAGACTCTGTGGGGCGGCAAAGTTGAGTTTTGCTTGAACTGCAGGTGTAAGGCTCAGCATGAAGCATAAATCAACTTCTTAAACATGTTCCCAGGGTGTGTTCAGGCTTTTTCTTCCAATTTGCTTATAAAAAATCACATCTTTTCACCATCATTGGTTAAAAAAAAATACGATTGGAGCCGCAGTACTGCAAGTATTAGCTTTGTGTCTTGGGTTGTAGGAACTCCCTTCCAGTAGGGGGAAAAAAAGGATTGGTTTTTTTTTTTGGACTTCAGCCTGATGGTTTTTAAAGGAGTGGTACATTACCTGCGTTGCTTCTCTCATTATCCTTTCTTATTTAAGATAGAAAGGGGAAATGCACTAAGAACATGAAAGCAAGGGGAGATTGGGCTGTGGAAAATAAGGGCTGTTCAGTTCACAGACAACACAGATTGGGTTTGCCCTTTGTGTGCTGCCCTGTGGGTTGCTGCTGCCAAAGGGAATAGACATGGTCCTCACACTCCACGGGTCTCAGTCGTGGTGATGCTGAAGGCATACTGGACACATGGCACTGTAGTGTCACCTGCCCTATGCTGGTGTCACTGCCATGTAGACTTCTGTGCCAGCCTCAGTCCTTGGGAGCCAGAGCCACAGACCACTGAGGCTTTACAGCCCAAAGCATGAAGCCAGAGCAGGCACATCCTGGCCATGCAGCCCAGCCTGCCTAAACACCACCCTTAGCTCTCAGATCTAAAGGGGGATGCCAAAAAGGCCAAAACCCTACTGCCAATCCAGAGGGGAAGAGGAAGAAATCTTCCATCCTCCCAACCAAATAAAACGTCTCACCATCTTTTTCAATTAGTCCTGGTTATATTTTTGTAAGCACACAGAGAGGCAATTACAGAGTTTCATTTTTTCCAGAGTGGGAAAGACAGGGCAAGCTAAGAGAGTAAGGGAAAGGAGGGGGAGCAGGAGGCAGAGGAGCAGGAGTTTAAAAGAAGGCACGGAAGTCCCGGACATGCCAAGAGGCATGGAGAGTAAGAACAAAGAAAAAAAAATTAAATATCTAAAATATTTTGGTTCACAACAATGAAATGAAGCAAAACTTCCCAGCTGAATTGGACTACAGGTTCTGTGTGCTCTGCAGTGTTCTCTGTGAAAGCTTCCAGGCCAGCAGACTAAAACCAGTGTGGGTATGAGGGTGAGGGCTCTGGTTTCTCCATGAGTTGAGCTGCCTGCCCCTAGCACCAAAACACTGTTGCTGCTCAGGCACTGGCAACGTGGCCTGAAGACTTGCAATGCAGCTTCAGCATGGAAAACGCTGGAAAGCTGCATTTAGTAATGGCAGAACAGACTGCACGAAGGAGCATTCACCACGGAGTGACCCTGTTGGGAAGGCGGCCTGGAAGAGGTTTCCCTTCCAAACTGATCACCAGTGCTGAGAACCCCGTGCACATCTGCTCAGGTCTATGCAGCACACAGTGTGGAGAAGCAACAGTTGTGTGCAACAAAGGCTCAGGAGATCCAAAAGACATCGAATAAAATGTCTGAGGGGAATATATATGCTAGCCCGGGGTTTGGAGGAGACTCAGTGGTTCATGAAGGTCACAACTTGGGGACATGTGACAGCAATGGCAATGGATCTGAAAAATGGACATGTACCCAGCCAAAGAGCACAATGGGAAGATCTGTTGCCTTTGGGGATCTATTATTTTCTGGTTCAGCTAGTCCATCTAACCAGCGTGGCTTGTTTTTAAGCTAGACCCTCTCAAACTCAGCCCGAGCTCACCTGGGCAATCCTAGTTTTCTAACTTCTAGGGGGAGTGTGAGTTATGATTTACTGGATCTCTATGGCAAACACAATGTAATAAAAACCTGACCTGTCTGATGTGTATGGGCTACTGTATTATAAATATTTAATAAGTTGTATGGAAAGAAAAGAACTATAGGGGTTACAGGAATCATATTAAAGCAACTAAGTAAATACAAAGAAGGTTAAAGTGTCTAACTCTATACGCTTTAAAGGCTAAAGCAAACCAGATCTCTTTCTAGATTCTTTTTCCATGTACAGCGGTAACTGGGCTGCATAAAAATAAGGCGAGTATTTAAAGACAGGGGGAAAAAAAAAAAAAGAGAGAAAGATCTAAGGCATTTGTTTGGCATTGATAGCAATTTCAAAAAAGCCCTGGAACATTTAAAGAGAATTAGAAAGGATTTGGCTGGAATCAGAGGGGGAGCACTTTCCACGGCCGGGTGCGTATGTGGGTATCTACAAACTGCCTACATCTGAACGAGCAGAACAGCCTTGATCATCCAGGGCTTTATAACCAGAAGAAAAAGGCTCTCCTGTTTGGGCTCTTTTTTTCTCACTCACACATATCCAGATTTTCATTCTTCTGCCTGCTCGATGGTGAAGTAGCATTTATTTTGGCATGGAGCTTGTGGAGTACTTGGAAAGGCCCACCGGGGTGAGAAGATACGGTGCACCCGCTGGGGTGAGCAAACCTGCTCTACTTTGGGAATCATTCCAGGGGGATTTTTGTTTGGTTGTTTTTTTTTTTCCATCCTGTGTTGTTTCCATGGGGCAGATATAAAGTAAGTCTGAAGCAGAAAGGCAAAAACAAGCAGGCATTGCATGCATGCTCTTCTTCCAGCTGTCTCTTTGGGGAAGAAGCCTACAGGAGCTTTTCCTTGCCGTATGATGGGAGCATGAGGAAATCTTGAGCTGGTTTTAGGTCAGGGAGTGAATTTCCTTATAGTTTCCTCTAGTGATGGTTATGGTTTTGGGACCCACAAGCCTATTTCTGAATCATGACATGGATTCCTGCTGTGACCCTTGGAAAAGGCAATGATCCTGCAGCAGCTCTTTTATTGAGAGGAGCTTTCTGCACACCCCTATGCTGGCCAACTGAAATCAGTGCAAGGAACGCTAGATTCACCTATCCAAACATGCACCTTTTCTACTGATGACCTTTTCTTTTTTCTTTTTTTTTTTTTTCTTTTTTCCTTTTTGCAGTATTTTCTCTGCTGCAGCTATCATCCTAAATAACATCAGCCCACCAGTGGCAGAGGCTTTACAGTGCAATGGAGAACTATTTTGAAGGTACAAATCACTTGACCTAAAGAATCTCCCTGGAGTGTCAGTGCTATGCACTACATTTTTGCTCTGCTGAAACCTTTATTTAGCACATGCTAAAGAACATTTAACATTTAAAGATCCCTTCTGCACATCCTCCAAATGTCTCCATCCTTTGCTCCTAGATTAATATGTCTTCTGTGAAAATGAGATAATTGATTGCAGAGCCATATTATTTACAAATGAAGTGTTGTTCTTGTATTGACCTTTCGTTTCTATAGCTCAATACTAGTTCTTGTACAGCATTTGTAATTAGTGAGATAGTAACAGAATTAGAAGAAACAGAGGGAAAAAAAAGGTGCTCCTGTGGATGCTTTTAATGAAAGAAAACTTCAGGATGAGTTGCCCTTTTACAGCTGCAAAACTTCACATAATCAACACTAATAAAGTCGATGGCTTGAATATGCAGAGAACAGCAAAGCTCCCCAAACCAGCACTGATAAAGCATGGATACTGCCATCAGTGATGCTCTCTCATGAGAGCCGCTCCCAGGCTTGGAAAAAGGTGACATTTGGGGAATAACCTGAAACTTATCCTTCTGTGGGTCTGCTGCACAGACAGACATGCCATGTAAATGCCATGGTCTGGTTTTGGTGGCAAAGATGTTAGTTATTAGCCTTATGACTGCAAAGGAACTACTGCGACTGCAGAACTGGTTTTCTTATATATATATATATAAGAAAGTCTGGAAAAAAATATTATGCTTGAATATGGTCATAAAGGAAAAAAATAGGAGTAAATATTAGAAGGAAGGCTGTAGAGTCCTTTCAGCATCCTATGGATGCAGACAGGACACATCACAATGCAGAGGATCTCTTTCAGGGATGACTCTTGTGCCAGTAACATGGACTCACATGCAATGCCTGCTAAATTTACAAATAATAATAATAATAATAATAAACTTCAGTACTCTTTAGGGAATGCAAACGTGCTGCTTTACTGGCTGCATTGTTTGCTGCACCTACTGCAACCATGGTATCTCCATTTCCTTGCCAGGGAATCATAGAATCATAGAATGGCCTATGTTGAAAAGGACCACAGTGATCATCTAGTTTCAACCCCCTTGCCATCTGTAGGGTTGCCAACCACCAGACCAGGCTGCCCAGAGCCACATCCAGCCTGGCCTTGAATGCCTCCAGGGGGGCACTCCCATTCCCTTCTTATTCATCTTCTGGCCCTATGGAAATGCTGGTAGTGATGCTCCTCTCCTACTGAGCTCTCATTCCTATTAAATGGCATCATATTTAATGGAACAAAATTTTAGTACAGCTGAAGGAGGTGGCAGCAAGCTCCACACTCCCAATGCCCTCATCTCACAGCATCGAAAATCCTCTACATGCCCTGGCCACCCCAAAGGACTAGGTTGTATCCTTCTGCACACATTCATTCCAACTTGAACCAGGATCCCAGGGGCAGATGCTCCTGTGCAATGTCCCCATACACATTCCCCGGTGTCCTGGGGTGCATGGACCCTCAGCAGTGGGGCTGGTGGGAGCACGCCAGCTACCTGGGATCTTATAAATCTTTCAGCTATCAGTCTTTCAGAGCTCCAAATGCAAAATCCAGCAGCCCGGGATATCATGTGGATTTATGACCTGGGATTTATGAACTGGTCTGGATAAAATAAGAACTGACTTGACTTTTTTTTTTTTTTTTTTTTTAAGGTTTGAGGAGAAGAAATAATAAAAAATGAAGACACGATTTTTTTCCTCCTTTCAAAGCCTGTTTACAGAAACATGCGTGCCTATGAATGTATATATTCAGTTATTTTGACTGTTCTTACCTGCGTGTTTCCTGCTCCTGGCTGAGGCCAATCTCTCAGGGTGTCCTGCCTGCTGGGGCAGCAGGAATCGGCACAAATTGCACCAAAATCACAGTCTCAAGCCATTTCTTGCCTGCTTCTGGGCTGGGAAAGGTGCTGGTAAGTGCTCTGTGATTTCTGAAAGCTTGCTAGCAGTGGGATGGCTCCCTATATTGACACTGCTGCAGTTCTCACCCTGACACTTCCTTTCATCATTTTTTTTTCCTGAGATAATTTTGCAGTCCTTCTTCTTTTTCATTGGTGGCAAGCTGTGTATTTTTGGGGTGGAATCTACAGTTGTGTGCATGGTTTTGCTTACACGTATGTGTCCCTGTGCATATTAATACATGCACTTATTCATCCATCAATAAGCATTGTTGTATATATAAGCATGTGCGTATATGCACAGTATGTATGTATATATATATATGTACATTCACATCTATGTATCTATAGCTGCACGCTGTATAACAGTGCACACAGACATTTATGGGCGTTATGAATGGTTGGTGTATTAAGCCTTTGATTAGAAACCAATACAAACTATCACTTTTTATTACTACTCCCCAACTGTATGTACTTTGCATGAGCTTTTACAAGCCCATCCCGAAGGACTTTCTCTCCTTATCTGTATTTCATGGCCTTCATTTCAATTTGTCTTATCTTAAAAACAACAACAAAAAAGAAAATATGTTATTTACCTCGGTCAAGAGGAAAACTGCCAGACAGATTTTTATTGTCTCCTGCTCAACCCTTTTGTACCTCTGCCCACAATTCCTGGGTGATTATTTTTCAGCAGTTCTCAAGTTCACTCTCCATGTTACAGATTAGAGTTACTTCTTAGGGAAAAAAAGAAAATAAAGATAAAAATGTACATTTATATGTATATATACATACATAAGTAGCCCAGGTTTTCAGTCTACCACTTTCTCCATCCCTTCGGGTGCAGACTTGTCCATGAATCAGCAGAGCCACACTATGCTCACACCTTCACCCAGCATTGCAGGAACCTTTGTGTGCACCCATCAACTCATCTAGAAGCCATAGGATGCTGTTTCCCCTGTGCACGTAACCTCTACATGCTGATAGTTTTTCCCTAAGGCTTCTGCCAGCCTCTGCAGAAGGAAAGGGCTGGGGAGAAATGCCCAGGGAGAGCTCCTGGCGCTGCCCCTGCTGCACAGAGAATGTGACACAACCACAAGGACAGTGAGATGCTCCAGAGCAGCTGCATATTACTCAGTGCACAAGAAAATCCATTTTTACACCATTTCTGATGCCTGGGCGAGCTCAGGTGAAGCCACTTGCCCAAGCCAAAGAGCTCAAGCCAAGCAATGAAGTAGCCAAACAAGTGAAATAACCATAGCCATTGGAGCATAGCCTGGAATTGCAACGGGCTCAGCTGAGAACATGTCATCAGGATGCAAGGAGCCAGGAAGGGCTTGGCAGCCAACATGAGCTCTTTGGAGGAGAGCAAAGCAGGGTTTCAGTGGCCCATTGTTGGTGGCAGTCTGGCTTGCTTTGCTGGTGCAGTCACTGTAGGGTGAAGCAAGAGGTTGCGGTTTGTTTTTAATTACCAGACATTTAAAGTGTTTTTCAGCATGACTCATGTCCCAGGAATAATTGAATTTTGGAGATTTTATTTTCAGTGCAATTGAAGAGTCCACACCGCATCTGAGAAGTAGATAAAACTGTTGCTTAAACTGTATGTTATTTGCCAGGTATGTGCGGGCAGGGCAGCCATCTCCCCCGGTACCTAACTCCAGGTCAGAGCTCCTCTCCCAATTGGAGGCTGAGGGAGGGGATCCGTGCAAGGCACCGTGCCTGGAGCCCCCTCTGTTCAAAGGCGCCCAAGGAGATGGAGCTGGCCTGGGGATGGCTGGAGGCCACACAGACGGGAAGGTATGTAGCAATCCATTTATCACTTTGCAAATATTAGTGCTGCTCGCATTTGCTGCGGCAATATTTCTTCTTGGAAATTGGTGAAGTGAGTAATAACAATGTTATTTATTCTAAGACCTTGGAGCTGAGAAGCAATAACAGGGGGACTGTTCCCTTGAAAGCTTCAGAGGTGCTGGAAATAAAATGGGAGGGGGGGAAGGAATCAACCAACAAAGGGCTGGGGGAGAGAAAGGCACATCAGAAAGCCACAGCGATCTGGGGGTTTCATTTCATTGCCTAAGAGAACCAAATGCATTTTTGACAATTTGTGCACAAACAGAGGGCAGCGGAGGGCATCCCACATGCCCTGTTGGCATGGTCATGGAGCTACCGCATTGCCTTTGCCTTACTTTGCTTTTATTCCTCATCTCCCCCCCCCTCCCCTTCCCCTTTTTTTTTTTAACTTTCCCCCTCTCTGCGTGGCTTATCTGAATATATAGGGCTGCCCCTTGCTCAGATTTATGGGTCGGGGCAGCACTGTGTGTATTTACAGTCTCCCGACCTGAAGACCTACAGCTGAACAAGAGAAGGAGGAAACCAGGCCCGTTCCATAAACAGAGACAGATACAGGGGGGAGGCAGGAGGAACTGCCAGCACTTAACATTTTTAACTATTTGGCCAAGCAAAGGAATTAGTGATTAGATTAGAGCCCAGGAAAAATGAGAAGAGGGGTGAAAGATTTCGGGGGGAGAGAGCCGGGCCTGGCTGGGGTTTGAGGAGTGCAGAGTTGGGGGAGTGCAAAGGGTTTTCCATTAGAAGTCAGAGGGTTTGCAGGGTGAAAGTGAGCTCCAAGTGCTTCAGTGGGAGCTTTGCTTCTTCGGGCAGAGCTGAGGAACTCCTCTAAAGTGCAGTTGTGCTGTGAGGAGGTGAATTGCTCAGTCTGTGTTTATTCAGGTACTAATTGCCCCAGATTAAGGAAAAGGAAAGCCTTGCTCGGCCATAATAAATATTTCTTACATCTCTGCTTTGCGGGAAGAAGTTCAGTTCAGATGAGATATATTTCAAAGGGCCCCGCGTTACCCGACTTCTCTGACGTGAAAAGCAGCAAAAGTGGCAACAACCTGGAAAATAAACAAATGAAATGCAACATACGTAGGGGTCACAACATAGCATAAGTATATCAACATGATGAACAGCTTTGATGAAAATGGTAAACAAAACCACCCTCTCTTCCTGTGGCTTGTTTTACATTGCAATAAACCACCGACTCTATAACCTATCAGAACATGCTGAGATTTTATGCATCATTTCCAACTACTATTTGAACATTTGGTTTAGAGTAGTCATGAACTATAATTAATGGGATTTTTTTTTTCTCCCTGATAAAAAGCATGCTTTATTGGAGTTTATTACCTGTTGGTCCAAAGCACTGTAGGTGATACGAATTCATTGTGGGGTTGAGGATGGGGAAAGGGGAAGGGGCCTCCTGGCAATGAGTTCACATCCACAGGAGTTTCACCCAGCCACTGCCACCCGCGATGCCCATCCTACGTACACACAGTGCTGCTCATTCCAAAGCCCAATTAAAAGCAGCAGAAAAGCAGCGGATGCAATAGGAACGTGACCACGCTGCTGTTGCCATTGTCTGATCGTACATTTCCATCACTACTTTTTGAGCTGTACCATGTGCCTGAAAATAGCAGAGCTCAGAGCACAGGCATCACGCATCAACATCCCTGCTCATGCAGAATAAGACCCAGCAGAAACATGGGGATGCTGCCCACTCCAGGTGCCAGCCCAGCGCAGCGCTGGTGTGAGTGAGCCGGTAGCGCCGAGACGCCAGGTTCAGCCTGCTGTGGGGAGAGGAGAAAAAAAAAAAAAAATACAACAGGCACCACAAAGAACATTGAGATGAATGGCTCTATTTTATGAGCCATAAAAGTTTTATTCATCTTGACACCGAAACAGGTTTAGGCAGCGAGTTGACACGCCTTAAATAAATAAGTGGAATTAATTCCCCAGCTCTTGAAACAATAGCAGCGTGCATGTCACGCCGAGCGCTGCCCCATTGTTTCCCGTGGCTGCGCGATATTGATATTATTTGTGTTTTTCCGTGCAGCTTCCTCTGGGGCCTGGTTGATCCACTTCAGATTCTTCCCCTGTTTTATTAGAGGTTGAAAAAGGTTCAAGACCTGGTTGTACCGCGGCTCCCACCGACAGCTCAGGAACCAGTTTGGCGTCTGGTTTGTCTGTTGTTTTACTGCTGACCTTCAGCTCAACTTTCCCCCCTGACCCCAGGAGGCATCTATCATGACAAGAGGCTGTTTAACACAAATGGTGCCCATTTATAGGGGAAGAAAGTCAGAAGATTTCCTTTTTATGAAGAATTTGGTTTTTCACCCCTCTTTTCTCAGTCACCACAGGTGAAATCCCTCCCAGCAGCTGGCTTATGAAATAATGCGAGGGGAGGCCGTAATGAGCTGAAAGCACCCTCAGCTGGAGATAAATATATGCAAATGAGATGCACAAACAAAGGAGCCTGGACAGAGAAATATCTGCAATTCCAGCAAAATGCTGCCTGCAGCTAGAAGATGAACAGCTTTGATAAAATGGTAACAAAAAGCACCTTTTTATCCTCCAGCTTGTTTTACATTGCAATAGACCATTGTTATTGTAACCCAGCGGAGCATGCAGAGGCTTTCTGCGCTGGTTCAAAAAAAACCTGTTTAAACATTTGTTTTTAAGGCATTCAGGGGCGATGATCAATGCGCTGTTTTGTTTTTCCGCCGGCTGGGGGTATCGCTGCTCGGTGCGGTTGGCTGGAGGCTCCCGGTGCCATTCCCGGTACCTGTTGGGCTCTGTGCGGGGCTTGGGTGCGCTGAAATTTAGGAGCTCGTGGAGGGAACTGAGGGCCAACGGGTGGTGGGGGGCATGGAGGAGAAAAGCCAGGCGTGAGGCTTCCCAAAGCAGCACCCGAGCAGGCAGCGTTAATGAGCGCAATCAAGCCTCCGAGCAAACGCGGAGGCAGCCATCGAGCATGCTGATTTTAATAAGCTTTTTAAAAAGGCGATTGCTAACTTTTATAAAAAGTCTTCTTGTTATTAAATGAAATTGTTTGGGGCTCGTGCGTTGCCAAAACAAACGCGGACGCTAAAATATGCTTTCAATATGCAGAATTAGTGTATCTAGACCGTGTTTTAAATTAGCCCTGCTTTGGGCGGCGGGGGGAGGAGAGTGAGGGGCTGCCTTCGGATGACTTTAAGGCATTTTCTAAGCAGGGTTGGTCGCTCCCAAATAACACCTTTCTATTCTCACCTCTGCCCTTATGCCTCCTCACATGTATCCGTACGGATGACTACAGAAAGCAAGCCCTGTCCCTTGCCATTAGCTGAAACACGGAGAGAAAGGCAGAGCAAGGCAGCACAGCAATGCCGCGCAGCCCCTATCCTGACGGCACCATTACATAGGTTGTTACACATTTATAAAGGGAGCACAAACACCATAAAGTTCGGGCAGCCCTTTGCTCGGGGCACCAAGTGCAATTTTTAGAAGAAAAATAGACTTACCTTTTAGGGAAAAAAAATATATATACACGTAAAAAATCCATCTCTTACTACGCTATACAGCTATGGTACTTAGAGATGTTAGAGAAGGCAAGTGTCGGATTTCCCGATGTCAAGCAGATCTCCTAATTTTTCACAGCCTCCTGTGGCGATTTTCGGGCCAGATCGGAGAGGAAGCAGTTCGAAGTGCTGCCCTGACCCCTGGGAGCCGGCTGCAGCACCCGGGCGCCCCAGCGTGGGGCTTCAGGAGTTAATGGAAGTTGGTAGGGCTGGGAGCCGCTCTTTTTGCAGCCCAGGTTTGCGGCGGCATAATTATGTTCAACCGCTGTTGTTTGAAAAGGGCAAGCGGCATCTTAGGCACAGAACAATGAAATTACAGCTGAGATTTAGGTTAGCAAAAGCCGTCTTCTGCAAGGCTTTTATGATTCATTATTTCCCATTAAATACAGTATTAGAAGTGTACACCAGATAGCTCATGGTTGCTGCGCTCAGAGCACATTATCTATATTACACAGGTCTGGGGAGCAGAATTAGAAAACTTTGGGGGAATGAGCAATATGTGTTTGCTGATAGAAGTACCATATGGCTCATCTTCCTCAATTGCTTTCATTGCGACTCCGATGCTGGAGAAATTAAAGTTTTATTTGATGTGGCACAGCTTAATGAACTGTCTTCTGTTAGGAAAATTGAATATGTTTCCTGTTATTTGAGCACAGAGCCCTCATGGTTTTGGCTGATGAGGGATGCATTATGTATTGTTTATTTAGCATTTTGAAAACAAAAGCAGATATTGGAGGTAAAATTGATTACCGCAGGATGCGTTATATCATCCCATTTTTCTTTCTCTCTTTCTTTAATTTACAGCCCTGCCTATTATTTTTATGACAGCTTTTTTTGGTCCCCCCCCCCCCCGCCTCTCACCCCCCTTCCCCCGCCTTGAAAAAAAGGGGTTTGGAGGCAGAGTGCATCTCTTGGCTTTGTTTAAAAGCAGCATTACAATTTTTAGGGCTGCAGTCCCTACGTGCTCCCTGTGCAATGACCCAGCCAGGCTTTGTTAATGCAGCCCCAGTGCTGCTCTTCTGCCTCGGCAGGGACACAGAGAGGGGAGCAGCCCCCAATCCCCCACTTCCAGAGGTGCCAGGAAGGGTTAATAACTGCAGGATGGCGGTGGCTGAAGGGAAGGGGTGGGTGTAGGGGAGCATGGGGTGGAGCGGGCAACATTACCTGCTGCTTTTGCGTCATTTGTGTGCAGCAGGAGAGAAGTTGGCGATGGAAAGGTGGCTTGGATAAAGGGAAATATATATTTTGTGGTGTTGATTTTTTTTATAATGCAGGCACGCACTAAGGTGTGCATGCCCTAGCGATACCATGGGAGTACTTGTTCTCTCATAGCAGCCCTGCAGCTGGAAGAGTCATATTTGCTCTTCAGGTTTGTGAGAAGACAAATGTATTGAAATATACTCTGAAACTTCAAGGGAAAAAGATAATCTTCAGGCTATGTTATTCATATCAACACCTCTTCTTGTTGCTGATATCGATCTCCCAGCAAAAGTGAGGAGCAGGGAGTCCAGAGGCAAACCCAGCCAGGCTCTCGCCCTCTGCTCTGACAAAAAGGAGATTTGTCCTGGGTGCCCTGGAGGACGCTGGCACCATGCAGAACCCAAACCCCATCCATTATCAGAGAATGTCCCAACATGTTTACAGCAGCGGGCACAACTCCCATTGACG
The DNA here is from genome assembly GCA_037305975.1 of Chrysolophus pictus. NCBI lineage: Eukaryota > Metazoa > Chordata > Aves > Galliformes > Phasianidae > Chrysolophus > Chrysolophus pictus. Next base: position 103,736,268 of record CM074578.1, on the reverse strand, counting down.
TCAGCAGGGCTCATGCTCCAGATGGGAGGGCAGGAGCCTGCCCCACACCTTCCTAAATGCGGGGGAGAGAGGAGGGGAAAAAGAAGAAAAAGAAAAAGAAGTCACCAGTATTGGAGAGAGCACGTTGCTCTTGAAAATGTCTTGGAGCAAAGTGGTTCAGCAAAAGCAGTACAAACAGTGACTATAAATATTTTCCATTCTGCATGGCTCTTCAAACAGTGCCCTGCCATGATTTCAGATGGGCTCAAAAATAAATAAATTACAGCAGGAGCCGAGGGAAGAGAGGGAGAAACAGGGGAGGGGGTTGAAATAAAGGATTACACTGCAGCCAATGCCGAAACCGCAAAAACTTCATTGTCAGACAGATATATTTCCTGGGGAAGAAAATGGTACATTTTTATGAAAGGCTGCTCCGTGACAGGAGCCTCCTTTGAGGAAGACCATTATGCATTGTTATCAGCGTGGCGTAATTTGACTGTTGACAAAGTATCTGTGGCAGTGAGAATGAAAGCAGTTAGAAGTGTGGCGGGTTGTAATCAAGAAGATGCTTAGCTGTGCAACGCTGCATCTTGAGCAGATTTGAATCAACATTGCCTTGAGGGGACACACACCCGCACACGCGCGCATACACACACACACACACACATACACACACACGAAAGTCCATTAATTTTTAGTGGGAAAATTAGAGTGGCACTTGATGAAGTGAAATTTGACATGCGTTAATTGCTCCGCAGCTCTCCTAATTAGAGATTCTTCAAATTCTTTTACTGCTGTCAGGCTGATGCCGCATTGTCTTGACTGGACAAGTGATAAACCTGCAGAGTGGGCTGAATGAGACACTGAACCCCGGCCCATCACTCTGCGGGTTCCACGGGAGGCCTGAGCAGGGCACTGGGGGACAGGGAGAGGATGGGGAAATCCTTCTTCCTGATAAATAAGGATTGGCGCTTTAACAGAGCTGGCTGAAAAAGATGAAACTGAAGGGAACCACGGAGCGTGCCCTGAAGTGGTGGAGCTTTAAACAAACCTTTCCCCTCTGTTAAATCTGCACCGTGCAGGACGTGTCACCCAGGGCTCCGTTCATAGTGCAGCAATCAGAGCAGCTCTGTGCCTTTCTGCCTGCAGTGCATGCAGTGCCACGCGTGGGGCTGGGCCCGGCCACGGCTTTTTGTCGCTTTTGCTTTTGTTTTTCCCTCCCTGCTCACTCCTCCCCTCCCTTAGCCTCTGACCCCCTCTTAATTCATTAACATATTGAATTTTTTCAATTTTCCATCTTCTTGCAATAACAATATTAATGCCGGGGCCGAGGCTTGATTGGAGCTAAATTACTTGTTACCTGCTGGCATTTATTTATATGGCATTGAATTATAAAGCTTTGCTATTGTCATGCCTTGGGCGAATTGTTTATGACACCAGTAATAGGAGTAATTGTTATTGTTGAAATTACCTGTCAGCTACCCATAGCAGTGGCCCTTGTCCCACTGACAAATAGTGACAGGGGAGAGGGATCCTCCGCACGTCCTCCTGATGACTTCTCCTCCGATAATAAGGAGTGCAGGGCCTCTGATAATTTGCCTGTCACTGCCGAGCGCAGCTCAGAGAGAGTTGGCCAAATTGTTGTCATTCACTTTGACAAAGACAGCAAAACGCTCTGGAGCAGGAGGAGGATTATCAAAATAAATGAAAGCGCTTACACGTCCTTTGTTTTGTGTTTTTGTGCGTGTGTGTTTTTCCCCTCCTTCTCTGCTCACCCGCCTTTATGCCGGGCTGTAAAGCGGGGACCTGCATCGTGCCCGCATGCAGTGTGGGGGACGGCAGGGCTCGTGCCATTTGCTTTCTGCTGCTTTCAAATGCCTGGGTTTCTAACTATAAAAGTATTCTTTTTTTTCCTCCCGAAGGCTGCCCGTGTCTCAGGAATCACAAGATAAATGTTTGGATGGTGTTTCTGCAGGGCGGATATCTTTGTTTTGTTTTTGATGTTTTTTTTTAAATTATTATTATTATTATTTTGGCTTGTTTTTTCTCCCACATCAGGCAGTGGCACTGCTATCAACTCTCATGCCCTCATGCCATCTCCCACAGTCTTTGCCCCAGCCCAGCATCTCATCCATCAGAGGAGGTGACACAGCAGTAACGAGGTGGTGTGAGGTGTGGCAGAGCTCAGCTGCCCACCCAACACGGAGTGCCCACCCCACATCTCCCCAGCTTGCCTTGTGGCAGCACTGAGCACTTCAGTTGGGCTTCATGCCCAGAGAACCACCACCTGGGGCTGCGTTAGGCTCTTTGCTGCTTTTAGCAATGGGCAAACCCTGGTGGCAAGGCATTGTTGATCCACACCGACATCCGTGGGCCCAAGCCTCGCCATAATTGCTCACACAAGGAGCCAGGATGTTTTGGCAGTGCCAAACCAAACTGCTGACTTTGACTTCGCATGGGCGCAAAAAGAGTTTGTTTCATTTGTAACAATTGGTCTCAAGCACATAATTTAGCCAAATTATCAACCGCCTCCATGTTTCCAGCGAACGAGCACAAACAATGTTTTAGGAACAGACATCTAAATTTAGTAGGTTTTGAATAATTGATGGGATCGGGTGACAGAAGATAGAAACTTATGTTTCTAATCATCCCAAAGCATTTTCTCGTTCCTCCCGCCCCTAAATGAAGTCACTTTGTTTGCAGTTAAATACAAGGAAGATGTCCACTTAACAAGTCTAAAATTGTGATACCATTAAGGGGTTTTCCGCGGTAATAAAATGCAGGGACATGCCTGGGAACGCGATCTGTAAGGCAGATAATTTTCAAGAATGCGGCTTGTCCTTGCTTTGTCTGGGGAGAGACACACGAGCGATCCCGGGAGGGGAAAAAACAAGGCACGGTTCAAAATGAAGATATTGAGGATGTGTAATACATTTCAGGGTGTTGCTGGAAGCTCCCATTTGATGCTTTACCTATAAAGCCTAAATTGAGCCTCTGAGGGATGGCGATGCGTCTCCTGCTCCTAGTTCCACCGAAAACCAAAATAGGCTTTAAATGGCAATGCTACTAACACCCAAGCGTGCTTCCGCACGCGGCAATCATCCTCCTCGATTCCCCCCTACGTTCCCAAACACGGAGCTAGCGTCAGGATAATGCAGCTTTACATCCAAAGCTCATTGGAAATGTAAACTTTGAGCAAATAGCGATCGCTCGTGTAGCTGCATTGCTGAGGTGACTGGCAGCGAATTCCTTTCTCTTCCTCCCTCCCTTCCATGCAGTGTTTTGAAATACCCATCAGTGTCAAAGGAAACTGCGCAGAGCGCTGCTGCTGCTCTAAATAAGGCAGAGCAATGTTGAGAGAAACGTCAAAAAAAAAAAAAAAAAAAAAAAAACCCTCAGCGGATTAAAGTGACATTTCTGTACCGTGTCAAGGCAGATGACAAAGCTTCGTGTTTTGCATAATTTCAAAAAGAGATCCTTCATAAAACATCCAGCGTATAAACAGGCAGCGGGCTTTTGTTTTAAACATTTAAGATCAAAAGTTATGGTAAGGACAATTAATATTGCCTATTAAAATCCCGTGTTATTCTTAGAGGTACATTTTGTGGTCACTGACTGTAAATAAAAGCAAAGGAACCGAGCCACGGTTTCTCACCAGCGCGCCATCTAGAAATATGAAAAGGCGATTTCCAGTTTTTTTTCCCCTTAAGTTGCTCTTAGATGTGTTTGCTGAATAAACTGGATTAACTGTATTTAAAACAAGAGATAAAGAACAGATTTTTATTACGCTGCACAGGCTGCAGGGTTTCCATGCTCCTCTCAACGCGCTCCACACCCAGGACAAAATATTTACATTTTACCTTTTTTACACTTTATACAATAAGCCAAAAATCCCAGCGACGCTACAAAGATGGGATCAATGGGGAGCGTTGGAAGCAGCACGTTTCCCCCCTTTCTGTTCCTGGCCAAAGGCCGGCACGTTCCTCCCATGACTTTTGTTTGCAGTTCGGCAGCAGGATTAGGGAGCAGGGAGGGACGCGCTCACTCAGCTGAAGGACCTCGCGTTGCATCTGCCTGCGAAACTCCGCTGCTGCTGATAATCCAAAACTAATGGCCAGAGCGCGGCCGTAAGAGCGAGCCTGCTTGCAGCTGAATTTCAATGGGCGCTTTCTCAAAAATAGGTATAAAGAAAAGAATTTAGACAAATTTGCCTCTTAACCTTTAAAGATTTCCTGCCCATTCCAGTATGTCCTTTATTGCATTAATTTTTTATTTAAATTACACCATTAACTGGATATGAATTTATCAAGAATACATATATTGATTTATAAAACAGTATCATTAATTATTATAATAGCTAGATGTAGCTGATATTACAAAGCCATTTAAAGGTTTTTAATATAACTTGGACATACATAGATAGATAGACATTATGGACAAGACTACAATTTAAACTGGCTACCAGCAGTTAATGAAATCCTTGATTTATCTTCTCGTTTAGAGATTGATTATATTGTTGCTTTGCAAAACTATTTATTTTGTGCCATTTTTCAAAGGATGCCTCAATAAAAGAAAAAAAGATAAATAAAATATTCAGTCAATTCTCAAAGCATATTTGGTTTTATATTTTCTTTCCTAATGCTGCCGTTGATAATTTATTACAAGTTTGGAGCCGTGTCACCTTACCAAAGAATTAGCTTACATGAGAGCAGCTCTGTTTTGCAAATGCACGATTTCACATATTTGGAGAAAAATAAAAAATAATAAAAAAGAAAAGGCTGTTTTTTTTTTTAACAACAATGTGCATATTTCATAAAGCAAAAACCAACAAAATGCCTTCCTGGCATAGATTTCTTAGGCATATTTTTGTTTAAGCTGTGGAAAAATGGCACTTACCCTAGTGCTGCAAAGCAGGCAGTCATGGAGAGCATTTTGATTTAAAATGCAATCTGAAGAGAAGAAAAGAAAAAAAATAAAGGAATGATATAAACAAACAATACACTGCTTTCAAGTTACTCCTAAAATGTTCCTAGATTAACTAATACATTGAAAGTTTAAATCTTTACACATTGTTCTTGAGGGGCTATGTCTCTTGACTCTTTATTTATATCACTTATTCTTGTCTGGCAACATATGTTCCCGATTTATTATAGTATTTTTACTGTTAGCCAGACAAATGTAAGGGCTAGCTGAGAAGAGTAGTTTCATCTGATGAGTTTAACAATTGCAGGGCATCCTTGAGGGTTAGCCAATGGGCTCTTTTGAAGCTTTAATACTCACCATTAACCGTTTGGATGCTGAAATATTTGCATTGTCCAAGTTGGGGCTTCCCTGGTGCGAGCCTCTTTGTTTCAAGCAGGCTCACAGACACACGCACAGTGGTGGGCGAGAGCTGCCCTCCAGCAAGCACTCCCATACATGCCCTGCACTGTGCTGCTAGAGCCAGCGTGCCACCCGCCTGCAGTGTGTGTGCCCCCCTCCCGTGGGGTAAAGATAAAAGAGCGCAGCAAATAATTCTTAAAAAGTCTGTGGCAAATATTAACTACGGGTTCACGATTTCCCGATGTCATTACTTGACCACCTTCGGTGGAGAGGAAGGCGTTTTCCATCAAAGCACATCTCCAAAACCATGTATTGTAAATGGACACCATGACACCTGGGGGAAAAGGTGGGAGGAGAGGTGGTGAGCAGCTGGGTGCTGTGTTTTACACATCTCATGTTCAAGCAATTCCGGAGTAGGAACCCATGCTTTTCCCTCCATTTCCTCTCTCGTCTCTCTCTCTGTTCAATGCCTAGAGGCTCCACTGGAAACTAGTGCATTTGCCACCACAAGCACTCTTTGCTTGAGTACTCAAGCAGGTCCCCACATCCATCTAGACCTGGGGATGTCTTGTGAGGGGTTCCTAATGTCATCCCACATCTACAGTTCACAGCCTTCAGGCGCATATTCCAACCATGACACCCAGCAGCACATCCCATCATGGAGGGCATCTATCATGGGACTTTCAAAGAACACAGGGGTAAATTCAGAGCAGGCTGTAGGGCACAAACAATATTTCTTGCCCTCTGGAATTAAGTCAGACCTTGGTGATAGAAGACAACTCTGAAATGTTTCAAATCTCTTTGCATCCTTGGGAAACATGACTCTAAGTAAAGCTTGCACAAGGTCACATGTTCAGAGTGGCGATCTGCTGGGGAACAAGATGCAGCAAGAAAAATGGTGTTTCAGACAGAATGAGCATTTATAAATGAGCAATAAATAGGATAATTTAGATTCTCTTGAATTCTTGGAAAGGAGAGTATGATTTGGTAGACCAAGGCACGTCTCCTGCTGTCACTGGTGGAGCCTTGGCCAACCATGCAACACAGTTGTTACTGGGAGAAGTACTCCCATGTTATTCCACTTTGATTGTTTAGTTCAGTTGTCCTGGGCTCAGCTGTTTGTTTTTACATTTTAAAAATGCCCAAATGTTCCCTATGCTTATTGCAGAGGGGCGTTGATATGAAGCTGTACTTCCTAAAAAAGACTTGGATTCTGAGACATGAAAAACATTGCATGGAGGTGAAGATTTTTCATTCTGCTCAGTTTTCTGTAGTCCACCTTCTACTTATTTTTTTCCCCCTAAATCAAATTTTAATTGCATTTATCCGACCTCTTGCTGCAATTTTCAGCCCAGAGCAACCCGTTGGAGGCGAGGCTGATGCATGCAGTGGCACCAGCCACGGGGAAATGGGCACAACAGGACAGCCACTATCAGGGCTGGGGGGCTTTGCCCCCACCTCTCCAAAGGCTGCGTTTAGTCAGGTGCCTCTGGGTGTCCTGGACAAGCATCAAAGATGGTGTTACCGGGGCTTTGAGCATGTGGCTTAACACCCATTTAGCGTTCCATTTTAAGGAGGTTTCTGGCAACTTCATAATTAAGCTAATAACCTCTCCTGATCTCGTGTCACCCTACCCCCAGCACTTTTGTTGTGGAGTGGGGAGGGAGGGTGGGAGAGCAGCGCAGTCCCTCAATCACTCGCTCTGTTTTGTCCATCACCTTGGTTTCTTTCCCCTGTTTTTGACCTGCACTTTTTCTGGATCAGACACTGGCAGGTTGAGAGGTAATAAGAACCAGATGGACAGAGTCAGAAATTGCCCAAATGGGTACGAGAATGTGGGGAGCTGTCAGGCATGGAGAGAAGCTGGAATTTTTCAGCAATAAAATGGGATTTATCGCCACTCTACCACAGTCATTGCCGACAACCGTTTACCTTGACAGAAACCCCATTCCAATAGGCCACGCCGATGCAGATTTTTTTTTTTTTCCCAAAGAGTGATGATTGGTATTTGTTCTAAGGCTCAAATGGCCTGCACTAAAGGTGAAGCATTAGGCCAAAGTCCTGTATTCCCTACTGAGGCAAATGAACCTGCTAAAATAAGTTCCTTCCACAATAGCTGTGTAATTGAAACCAGAAAGTGAGAGAATTTGATAAATTGCTTGACCCTGAAGGAATGTTAAGGTCATAAATTTTCATTGCATTTTTTTGCCTCTTTTTTAGAGAAAAAAAAAAGAAAATAATTCTCCTTTTATATATATTGATTATGTTTAGCATTTGTCTCCGAATTCCAGCTCCCAGATCATTAGCCGTCACTCGGCCGTCCTCTCCCAACCAGTGACAATTATGAGGTTTCCAGCATCCCCACACCTACGCCTTCCAGGGGAGGTGAAGGACACAAAATACTCACAAGCGGTAGCTCTCATGTCCGACGGCGAAGGAGTCTGCCGCATGTAGCACTAAACCTGAAATGGGGAGCTTAGCAAGTGCAGTCCGTTTAGAAGGACGGAGGACAAAACTGGGCTGTGCTTGGAGAATGATGGAGCAGAAAAAAAAAAAAAAAAAAAAAAAAGTCGGCAAATCATTTACGGAAAAATCAAACATTTATTGCCCTTCTTTTATTTTCCTTTTTTTTTTCCTCCTATCTTCTAGTTGAAAAGAATGTTTGCTGTGTTACTGAATAATACGTGCTCGAAGGACCCAAACAAACCCCAACAACGGAGTATCTTATCATGGGAAGACACGTGTCGATAAAAAATAAATGGAATAAAACAACAGCAAAAAAGAAAGGTTGAGAAGAATTAGGAGAATAACCAGCAAGGTAAAACAGCCAGCTGTGCTCCCCTCCCCATGCTTGCTACCAACAATAAATACAGCCACGCTAAAATCATAAGCTGAGGAAGACTGGAGGCACAGGGAAGTGTTTCGGTTCTGTTCTTTTTTTTTTTTTTTCCCTGCTATAGCAGAATTCATCTCTTTAACTGGACCAGCTCCTGCTTCCTGATTGAAATCGGCTATCACAGAGCAATTGCTTTTTATAATCGAGCTGCTTTTCCCCCCTGCTTGGAATATAACATCTGAGAGGCAAAAAGCTCCCTGTAGCACTTCAGCAAGGCGTTCCACTTTCCGTAGCCATACACGCTTAACCCAACATGAAGCGAGTTAAATAATCATTAGCACAGTAACCCATTGCTATCAAAAACTTATTGGTCCTCTAAATTTTAAATTAATGGCCTGTCTCCCCGTTCCTTGTGTGCATGTGTGTGTGTCTGCTTTTTGGCCACTTCAGTGCGTAGTCATAGGCGTTTTATCAGCACATATCAGACGATTTGCATTATTGACGTTTCAATCTCTAAAATTAAAAAGAAAAAGAAGAACAACCAAAAACAAAGCAAATAAGAAGGACAACAAGCACAGAGGAGAATAGTTCCTGATGAGTTGTTTCATCTGTAGATCTCTGGTTCCTAACTAAGCTGTCCTAGTGTTAATTACCAGCCAATATTTGACAAACCAACTAAGAACTGCCCTCTGTTCCTCTGCAACCAGGTTGCTATAGCTCAGAGAAATTTCCTTGAGAAAGCATGAAAAAGAGGAGATAAAGCAAAAAAGAACTGACACAACGCCTCGATAAAATTCTAGCAAAAGAGAGCTTCATAATTTATTCTCACTTTATTTTCTTGAGAAGTTAAATAAAACTATGGTGGGGTAATATTTTATATTCTTTTTTTTTTTTTTTTTTTTGCTTTTGAAGAATCTATTTTTATGCGTGAACTGTTAGATTTCTGGACCAAATCCCTTCTTTCTTTTTTATTTTCTTGAGTCCTGATGTAATTTCTAGTCATTTTAAGGCAGTTACTTATCCGGAGAATGAAGGAGTATCAGCTCTGTTTCAATTAGAGAAGGAAAAAAGATAAAGACTTGGAACGTAACCTAAAAATGTGAAGTGACAGATTAGGATGAGAAATTTCATCTGTTGCTGTATAAATATTTTAATAAAAGTCTAAAATAATGTGTCTGCCTCCTGCTTTATAAAAGAGAGGGGATTATGAAGTGCAAATGATGCAGCTTAGATGTATATATCTGACTGGGAATTTTCACCATTAAGGAGTTCCTTCGTGCCTCTCCTCTGGAATTCAGTTTTAGAGATATTTCAGATTTCCCCCCTAAAAAAAAAAGTATAAATCTCATAAACATAAATAAAATATGATCGGCAAGTGGCTTCAATCACTAATATTTTTGCAAACTAACATTTGGCTGATGCAACTCGATTTTGTTTTGCATTGCATTAGTGTCACGGTGGCAATGACTGGCCTTTATTCACCGAGCATTTGAGTCAGCACTTTGAGACATTTTTCAAATTAGGTCATACTGCAAATTTGCAGCTGATACAAAGGTTGATTAAGAGAGCTCCGCAATTTTAAAGGGATGTCGTGTGAGGAGAATTAAGGTCCGCCTGATAGTTCCAGGAAATGTGAGGCCCCATAACTAGGTGGGAATAATGTATGGGCTATATGGGGAAAGAACATATTTCCTCAGAGCGCTTGAAGTAATACTCATTTACAATTTAACAAAGTCCTCCCCTTGTTGCGGAAGAATTGTGTTCCAGGACTCAAAAACAAGCTGTCAATGACAGCAGGGATGCAGCAACGTGAGACCCTTCCTCGTTGCTCCTTTAATGTGGTGGGTGCAGACCTCCTGCCCTGCCCTGTAAAAGCCAGCCCCATCACACAGTGATACCTGAGTGGATGGGAAAACCAAATCCAAGGATTAACTGAGCAGACACCAGAAGGGAACATAGCCATGGTCAAAGATCCAACCTGGGCACATCATCCTGATGGGGGGAACTGCTGGTTGCTGGAGGAGTTGGATGGCTGAGAGGGAAGTGAGATGAGATGTCTCACTGAAGGACCAGGTTTCTCAGGAGGTAAAACCCAAAACTTACAGTTTTGCGGCACTGTGGGAATTCTGTTTTTCAGTCTTTCATGGTGGGGAACAAAAACTCCTTCATATCAGAGAGCTCCTCTTAATGGAATGTAAGTAGATAAGAGCCGCCTGCCAGCCCCGTTTTGGTTTAACTTCTTGGCCCACTTGATGAGGTACAAGGCTGCTATTAACAACAAGTTTGCCTAGCACATCAGTTCTCAGGACAGGATACAAACAAGGAGGATTATGGCTGTGGCCATGCTGGAAGCAGCATTTAACCCTCCTGCTGCCAAAACTCAAGTCCCCCAAGTTACCTTTCCTACGCTCAAGACTATTACCATGATTTAAAGGTCTAACAGCAGTGAAATAAAGCATCAACAATCAAGGATTGGAGCCCGAAGAGAGATCTCTCGTGGCATGAACAGCCATGAAAGCCAGAGAAATGTTTCACATTCTCCTTTTGTATTTCCCCTCATTCCTTTGTAGCAGGGTCCCTGCACTTGTGTTTTGAACGTGGGCAGCCAGCTGCGTTTCATGTATTTGATCTCTCCATTCCCCATATGTTTCTGGATACAGTTACTTCCCCACAACCCTCTCTGACAGTACAGCACCTCAAATCCCTTGGAGTGGCAGAGCCTATTTTATTCCCAGTCACTTTCAATTTGCCTCCAGTGTTTTGCTGAAAGTTGGAGCTGAATGTGACTTCCAGGACCAAGCGCAAGGATGGCGCAAGCAGCAGGACACAAACAAGAAGCTGCTGGAGGTGGTGGATCACAGGAGGACTGGAATGGGAGCAGGAACTACTTGCAGCCACCACTGAAATATTTCAATATTTCAAGCTGCTTCAGTTCCCTTAACCGTGTTCTACTGGAAGAGGGGAAAATTGTCATTAAATCCAGAAACTAATAGTAGTAAATGAGATTTAAAGGCATGAACAACAGCAGCCCAAGGTGGATGTCTGCTACAGCAGCCCGAATAACTCCTGCAGATAGCACCCACCCTGCAGAACCCAGCAGAAACAGCATAAAGGCATCTGCTGCTGCTCCTGGAGCCGCTGCCCATCTCCAGTGCTCCAGGAGCTGGGCATCAAGCAAAGGAAAAAAATGAACTCCTTCCAGAGTGACTCAAACCAATCGTGGGAAAACAAATAGGGGGTTCTTTAAAAAAAAAAAAAAAAAATTAAAAAAGCAAAAAAAAATTTCCTACCGCCTTTTGAGCCTTTGTGGGGACTCTGAGAACATGATTCCAAGCTCTTTTGTTCTTCCCTAAGGGATGGAAAGCTGCTCTTAATACAAGAAAACAAAGCCCTCCACTGCCACTACCAACAAAAAAAGCCAAAATGTTCATGAACACTTTGCTCCAGGCACTGTGGCATTTAGGAAAAATCATTGCAACCATCAGAAGACTTGGCAGCACCAGGGCCATGCCAACAGAGTGCTCTTCTCCATTACTGTAAATCACAGGCCAAGCCCAGCTTGTTGCAAAACATCCAATTGTGGCTCCTTGAATGTGATAAATAAAAATGCCGTCCCTCAGTGCACTTGACTAGCATTTGTAGAACTGGGAGGAAAATTCACACTTCTGCACAGAGCGAATGACTCACGCAGAGGAGCTTCCGGCAAACATGTATCTTTCTGTGCCTCCATCTCCATCTACACAACTGCTGTGGTGAGGCAACCACTTCTAGGCATTGCAGCGTTTGGAGACCTGGAGCTTGGGGTGATTTTGGCTCAGGTTGTTGTGTTCTGATTTCTGCTAGCAACATCCTCACTTGCACCAAAGCGTGATGCGCAGAGGCAAAACAAAGCTGAAGTGGTCCCTGTGCCGGGGGCACAATGGGGCTGGTTGCGGAGAGCAACGTTCACCTTTCACATTTCCTGCCTGGCCAAAAATAGCCGGCAGATCATCAGCCCAAAGCCCTCCACTTGCTTAGAGCCGCTCTCCTTCGTGCACGCAGGATAAGCTGAATATTTATGGGAGAAGTTCAAGGCCAGGCTGCCTCACCCTCCTCCCCAGCCTCGCTGGCGGCCAGCTGGCACTCCCTGCCGAGGAGGCCGCGCGGCTCCTCATGCACCAGCTGGCTATCAGGGACACCGGCAGCGAGGGGCCCACGGCCAACCCAGCCAGCCCGACCTCCCGAGTCACCCGATGGAAATCACAGCATGTCCTCACGTGCTGATATGGGGGTGAAATCCGTCATTTCTTCCCTTTCTTTCTTCCCCACTTCTTACCACCACCTTCACCACCCAATGCCCTTTCAATGCCACGACTCCTGCCATGCCACGTGAACCGTAGCCTCACATACAAACCCCTCCGCTGAGCAGCTGTACAGCAAGCCCTACATCTTAAGTGCTACATTACGTCTGCCAGCGAGCTCGAGCTTCAGATAACATGGGGAAGAGCCAAGTGGTTAGGGGCAGCCAGTTAGCCCCACCAGCTCCACTGAGCAGGTGAGAAAAAGCACCAATTAGCTAAATTTATTAATATGCTGCTTGCTTTTTTTTTTAGAGAGAGAGGATACAGATACATTATAGAGGTGAAACATGACTTTTGATGATCAAGCAAGCAGTGATTAAATAAGGTTAATCTTCATTTTATATGCTAATAGGATATTTATAATCTCAACTGCATATCCAATTTAGCTATTTTATTTTCTGTTGTTCAGAAAGTATTTCTTATTAGTGAAAGAGAATACCCCCATGTTCTCTGCAGATGCTATTTTAATTGGGCTCAAGTGCATTGTATGTAATTAGTCCACTTCTCTAATATTTCATCTATAATTACACGACGAACAATGCACTTAAATTTCAGAAGGCCTGCCAGTTTAATTTCTTCTTTAAAAAAAAAAAAAAAAACATGCTAATTAATTGGTGACCCTTCCCATGGACAAACAATTCATATTTTAGTCCAGCCCTGGGGCTCTCGGTAGATAGCCTCTTCAGAAGCCTGAACACCTCATTTTGCCACACCACTTCCGATAAGGCATACATGAAAGCATCTACAATACCCTCCTGGCTCAACTAGGACCACCATTAGAAGTTTCCTCCCAAGACAGGGTGGGACTTCAGCAGCTATTTTAGACAATGCTGGCCATCAAGAATGAATAAGTGGGTGTGGTTTTATCCCGCTCACCTAAAGAATTGCATCAGTGGCTTTAGAGTGGATAGAGATGTGGTGGATGGGGGAGCACTCCCATTCTCCATCACAGTGGCCCAGACAAAAGAAAAAGAAATAGCACTGAACATGGAGCCAGTGAATTTGTTGTGATCCTATCAGCAGGACTAAAGGTCAGGTCTTGCGCCCTCCTGAAAATGTCAGGACAAGGTGCTCTTTGGAGACTGCAGAGCAAGCTGAGCTTTCTCGGAGGAAATAAGTGTAATGAAAAAGGCAGCACATGGGGGAAACGTTTCCCTCTAAGATACCCACACTGATTTCATTGGCTGCGTGCTATGCTACCAAGCTTACTGTTGTTCATGGACAAGAAAGGAGAGGAGCACAGAGGTGCCTGTGTAGAGAAGGACCTCCCCCTTCTGCACCAACATTCCCCAGAATAACAGGTAGCCATTCAGCAAAAAACATAGGGGTATACTTTTTTTTTAATATACACAACCATACGTGGTTATGTTGAGTGTTCAGGATCTTTATTTTGTGCTCCTCAGACTATACTGCAAATGCTGCTGCACAGCTTTGCTCAGGATTTCTTCCTGGAAGGCCGGCTCCTCCTCAGACATAGCTCAGATCCAGCCCAGTTAGTAGGGAAACCACAGCCACATTGAGGTTAGCTGTCCCATTGCTGCCCCAGCAAGCTGCCACTACTGGTCATGTCCACCCTCTGTTATCCCACTGCAAGGCTCACAGTCGAAGGAGCCACGTTACTGCCAAAATCCAATGATTTATAAGCACATAGAAAGGGGAATACTCAAAAGAAACAGAGAACACGCAAAATTAATCTTTCTCCCATCACTTGACTAAAACCAATGACAATTCAGAGAGAAAAAGTACTAACACCCAGGGAATACTTGCCTGGGAGGACAGAACCTGGTTTATTTTTCTGGTTGTTCTCATCCCTGAAGTTAGACCTCCCCATGGGGCCTGCAAGTGGCAACCCAAGCTGGCACAATAGCCAGCAAAGAGGCAATGCCTTTAGCACTCTGAATACCTTCTGACAGATGAATGAAGGTGGTGGGCCACTCATAGCCAGCAGAAGACAGTGATGAGGAAGACATCAAGCCCCACTCCCCAGCACTGGAGATAAGTGTGAGGCCATAAAGATTTATAGAAACCAGAGTTTGCAGAATACCCTGGGTTAAAACATTTTTCTCAAAGTGCTGCTCTCCAACCATCTTCTCCCTCTGAGGTCTCCTAGGACCACGTTGTCCCTTCCAAAAGCAACCCTGCCAGGAGCCAGCACTTTGATTGCAGGTTTTTCTTTTTCCCGGGCCGTGTGAAAACCAAGCTACTATTTGGGGAAGGGTGGCTTTTATTTCCCCTCCCAAAAAAACAGCCTGACCTCTTCCCATCTGCAGGGGAAAGCCAAATCGCTACCAATCTGGCTCTGACTTGAACTAGCTCCTTCTGCCCAGAAGTTTATTTTTCAAAACAAGCGTGCCTGCAACACACTGTTTATTTAAAACACAGTACAAATGCCAGTAACCCAACATTCGCAGGGAACAGCACCCGGAGGTCTCCCGCTTAGCGCTTCAGAGCTATTAAGTAAATCAGGGGAAAATTCCTCAGGAAATGATGGGGTTAGGCCTGATGGGCATCCCCGGGTGATTAAATGCAACTTAATGAGGTCACGGGTGACAGATTTGGGTGCAGAACTGTTTAAACAGCGTGCAAAAAAATAGATGCTCATAGCACACAGGGGACTGGAATCAAGGCTGGTTGCATTATCCTGTGCCACAAAAACATGCCAGAAAACATGGCTTTTGTCCTGCTGAGTGCCAGTTTGTACAACGAGTGGAGATGTGGAACTGCAAAAATAATGGCAAGTATGAAGGAGAGACAAGACTGACTTGGCCAACACAAAGTCATAGATAGAAGGTAACAAATTTCAGTGTGCTGGGGTTATTTTTTAGTTCATTTTTTAATTCAGGAATCAGGAAAAAAAAAAAAAAGTGATGATAAGTTTTCAGAGACCAGAAGGAATGGAAAAAATGTTAAATTCCAGCACACTTGAGTTTTTTTACATTCGTCCTTAAAAACTTACGCCACTGAGCAAACATTAGAGGGGCTCTCAGCTAGGAGAGGTCTGGACAGTGTCATGAGCCAAGGATGGCCCAGCAACACTTTGATTTCTTAGAGGTTAGAGAGGAGGATTTAAGCCACAAAGACTTATTCCCACCCCCCCCACACACACACCATGTATCTAATAGAAAATGGTTCCCTTGATCGAAGGAGCTAAATTCTGCTGTCATTCTGCAGGACTGCGGGATAATTACATTGACTTCATCTCAGCACTTCGTTTCTGCTGAAACGTCTGTCAAGGACAGGAGGGGATGCATGGCCTCTCACTTTCTCAAGTAACCCTTCAACACCCACCCAAGAGGGGTTTCTTATACCCCACCGCCACTGTACTGCAATGGAAAGAGGATCCTGCCTGCCGTCCCACCAGCTACAGGGCATTCTGTGGGGAGGGAAAAGGGATTTTTTGCCTTTGTTGTCCTTAGTTTGTGGCCCTTCTGGGCTTTTCCATTGGGCTAGGTTGGCCAAGAATGACCCTCTGTTCCTTCCCAAACAGTAAGTCGATGCCTCTAGGTTTTTGTGTGTGGTCAACAATGATGCAATATATCCTCCCAGCTGGCAACAGCCCCCCTTCTCTATTTATTGTGCTATGTTATTAGTCATGCAATTCACCTGGTAGAGAGTGACTTGCATTCACTGTGAAGAATGAAGATTTTACCAGTTGACTATTTAAAAAAAAAAAACTAGAACCCATATTAGTTGGAAAGGGAAAGGCCAAAGGGAAATTATTGCTATTTTAGACAGCAGCATAAATTTTCTTCCTATTTTTAACCTAGCTTTTAATTTAATAAGTTTTATGACCCTTATATTAAGTACATATGTTTTACAAGACATTGTGTCCCTTGAGTCACCCTGAATTTGCTCTACTATAGCAGAGTTAAATGAATGAATACTGTGTTTCTGATTTCAGCTCACCCCTTATTTGATCCTTATATAGTCAATAAACCCTCATAGAAGCATGGAGCAACTGAATTAAGCAGCGTGCCAACACTGTGTTTGTGAACTCTCTGTTAGTCTTTAAAAGGGAATTAGTAAATTGCTATTCTCTTATTCAGACCCTACTGCAGCACTGCCAGGTTTCAGCTGTTTACAAGGAATAAATGGGGATACGACCAATGCTTTTGAAAGTATATCTCACCAATACTATTTTCCATATAATAATTCAAAAGGAGGGTTGAGTTCTTCTTTGCACCCCTGTATCCCACCCCCAAAACTTTTTTTTTTTACTGTTGCTCTTTGGAAACTTGGGAAAAAAAAGAAAAAAAAAAATCAAGATTTAATCAGTCTCGCACAGGTTATGGACTGTTCCAAAACAAATGCTATTTCAGGAGGACGATGGGATATCTTTTCAGAAAATAAACCTTTAAACAAAGGTCAACCCTGCTTTCCCAATACAAGTAATCCTTTCACCAAAATTGAGGCATGTGGATGACTGCAGAACCATGTAAAAAAATGTGATGCCTGCTAAAAGCAAAATAGAAGCAAACTGGAAGATTAATCAAACTACCTGGAGTAGATCCCTTTAAAAAAACTAAGAAACCCTTCTGCTCCCTTATACTCAGTGCCTGCAGAGAAAATAAGCATGCAGCAAGATGATCGTGTTTGGGTGCATTTACCCTGTTTGTTTAAGTAATGTACCAGAGCAGCTTTTCACCGCAGGTTTGCAATGGTGGCAAAAAAACATAAAGGTTAGAAAGAGATGGTTGATGTTTACTCCTCAGTGGGAAGCATGAGTTGTTGATTGGCTCCGTATCAGCCCAGTGTTCCTTCTGAATTTAATAAGATCAGTTTAGAAGGGTGTTTTATAAATCGGGTGGTTCTAATTTGATTTGAGTACCGGCTCTTAGTGACTTGCCAAAGTTCAGTAAATATGCAGAGTATAGTATATGCACTTTATCTTTGTGTATTAGCTCTGACATAAACACAGAGGGGAAAAGTCAAATTTTATACATCAGAAAATGGGTTTGTTGCCAGACATTATAACATTGCCTATTTAATTTAACTGATATATGTTAAAACGGGAAACCAAATTCAATGAGCTGTTTGTTTCTTTCTACAAATACACTTACATCAGTGACCTCCGAGGACACGACCTTAAAATGTAACTAGATGTTTAAAAGAACCTCAAAGATCTATATAAGACATTAATGTTTGTGTCAGAGGGCAGCATACAAGCATGTATATATTCAGTTGTCTATATGTCGACTGCTATATTTTTTATTGTTACAGGAAGCCAGCCAAAGTCCCAAACAGGAAAATTATCAGCTCTTTTTCTTTTCTTTTTTTTTTTTTTTGGCATGGTCCTGTTTAAGACTAGAGGCATGACCTTAAGTTAGAACATATTTTAGCCCTATTTTGTAACCATTTTGGCACCTTGTGCATACTTTCCAGTGCTGGAGAGAGGAAGGCCCTCACAGAGATCCATGTGGTGGAGAGGTAGAGCACGCATTCTGCTTTGAGTTGGGGATGGGGTTCCTAAGAAAGACCTAAAATAGAAGGAACAACCTCTTCAGCCAGACACAGGGAACTCCTGGTCACCTCTCGAGGGACAAACCGATGTCAAGTTCTGCTGTCTGTCAGGATTAAGTGCTTGTTTGTTTTTTCACTAACATGTGGCTTGAGAACAAAGCAGCTCAGATCTCCTCCATTCTTAACAAAGCATCTCAAATTGCTGAGTAAAATTCCTTAATCCCTCCTCTTAATCTGAAAACACCAACACCACATGGTGACACTGAGGTCTTTCTTTGTCCACCATAGAGCACCACTGACACAGACATTTGATTTGGAGCGGACTTTTTCTTCAGCAGGCTGTTATCAGAGGGAAACTCCAGGTGCTTTGTTCCCAGAGCACGGATTCCCATGTCATTTTTCTTCCTCATCTTTTCATTCTAAATGAGGCACTAAAATCGAAACTAGAAGGGAACAAACCTCCACGTTTTTTCACTTCCATAAACATGAGTGGTATGAGCTTCTCCATCATGCTCCAGATGCTAGGCCAGAAGACCCCAGCAGCTCTAAGATAACTAGAACCTGCCTTTCCACCAGTATAAGCAAGCAGACTGGGACAAGAAAGCAAGCAAGAAAAACACATGATCTGGAATAGATCACACTGCTGTAACTGGGCACAGCAATGAAGTCTAAACGCTGAGTGATTACACCATCATTCTTACATAAAATCCAGCTCTTACCATGGGTGTATTTTTCTGCTATCATTTAATCTTAAAAAAAAAGCAAAAAAAACAACGACAACAAAAACCAAACAACTCAGGCCACAGTTTCTGTTTGGAAAGCAACAGAAATTGCTGCTTGCTTTTCAGTCACTACTCCTAATATTAGTACTATTCTCCTAGTACTTTTCTTTCCTACTGTATTGCCGTGCTGGTTTTATTTGCTTTGTCTGAACATCATCACAGTACCAAGGAGGTGAGATTAGAGATCTGCCTGGCCAGTGGCCTTCAGAAATGTTTAGCAGAACTGCAGGACAGCAACTTTCCCCATGCACTCTCCCAGTCCATCCTCTCTGTGGGAGCTGAGAAGAGATATGGGCGAAGTTCTCCATCAGACACGAGTCAATCAAATACACAGAAATTTTCCACATAAAACCTGGGCAAAGAGAGGAAAAGAAGAGATGGTTTCCACTTCAGTCGCCTTTATTCCTCTCCCCTTTGCTGATCTTATTCATTTCCTTTGAGGTTTAGCAGCAGAGGCTGATGAACAGGACTGTATGCACCATTAATTACCTTGTCCCACTTTGATGTATACTCGCCAAAAATTAGTTTGTGCTTTGTGCTCTCCTCTGTTTCTGACCTTGGCAATGCATGTGCCTGCCTTCAAGCTCTGCTTCCTGGAAGAGCTCTAAAGGACCCAGAGTAGCCCCTCTAATCAGGGCCAGGTCAGCCATGGAGTCAGAACTTCTATCCCAAAAGCCAAAACGGCTCCAGAAGGAGAAACTGACTCTCCATGAGGAAACTTGTAGCAAGTTTTCACAGAATCATAGAATGACCTGGGAAAGGACCTCAAAGATCATCTCATTTCAATCTCCCTGCTACAGGCAGGGTCACCAGCCACCAGACCAGGCTGCCCAGAGTCACATCCAGCCTGGCCTTGAATGCCTCCAGGGATGGGGCATCCACAACCTCCTTGGGCAGCCTGTTCCAGTGTGTCACCATCCTCTGTGTGAAAAACTTCCTCCTTTCTTCCTCTTGTCATCAAAGTCACCAAGAAGAGCTTTGGAAGGTCTGCTCATGAAAAACAACTCAGGATTTCTAACCAGCAGTAGTCAGCTGGAAAACATAACTCACTGCTGAGTGCTTACATGCAGCTGGAGCAAAGTGGTGTGAAACAGTGTGCAGGGCAGGTGGGCACAGGGATGCACAACAGGCATGGGAATGCACAGATTTCTACAGCGCCTTTCTGCAGAGACTGTTGGGTTCATATCCTTCAAGACGCCAAGGCCAGAAGCTGCAATTAACAGAAAGACAATCACTATCTGGACTCCAGTGTTTGTGTAGACCATCACATCACCGTGTTGCAAAGCTTGGTCACGTAAGAGGTTTTTGAAGGATTAGGGGTGGTTTGTGAGGCTGGAGAGGCAAAGGCTAGCAAATATTTTCTCATCTCTCACTCCACTTAGAAACATGGCTAAAAAGCAGTCCTAAGAGGATCTCAGGAGACAGTGGTTAAAAAACTCCTTCCAGCTGTTGAAGGAAAAAACATGGGTACCTATATTGTCCAAAGATGCCAGAACCAGTCTCTGCAATTCTCTCTTAATGATAAATCTTGGGAATCTAATTTCTTTAAATTAAATGATAACAGCAACTTAGCATGCAGGCAGACAGAATGAGTCCAAGATAGCCTTTTTCTAGAAAAATCGCAAACAGCGGTTTGCAAAGTAACATTGTCTCTCAAGCTATCCAAAGAGGTGGTTGCAAAGAAAGCTGTGAGGTTAAAAAGGAGTTAGCAAGGTGTACATGCACATGGGAATTAAGGGACAGGGGTGGATGGGAGCCGGCAGAGCTCAGAGAGGAAGAAAGACCCTTTAGCACAGACAGGGATGACTAATCTCACACAGCATAAGCACAGGTCAAAGCCTTGGAAAAACAGATATTATGGAACAGCTTCATCTAGAAAGATTTCCACATTGCTCCTGTGGGCAATGAGACTGCACACTTGAACCATGAGGTAATGGCAGGCTTTTATCAAATCACTCCCGCAGAAATGCTAAGACACGGAGAGCATCTCGTTAGCCAAAATTCCTCCATCGGCAGGGTGGAAAATGTGCCTTGGAAAGCACACCCACCAAAATGACATTTTTCAGTCAGTGAAGAGCACGCAGTCGTTGCTGCCACGTGCCTTTCTGGACCCAGCAACAGCAGCTAGGGGCCTCAAGAACTAGTTAGCTCTCATTTGTATCCATGGAAGGCAATGTCTCCACTGAAGTCAATATAGTTTCACTGAGGTGAGATCAAATTAGGCTCGATGTCCACAAATCTGAGAGTATTATTTGCCTCGGGGCCGGGGAATGATAACAAAGGGCTCATATATTGGTATCTATATGTGGTCTGTGAAGTATTGCTCTCTTCACCCGCCACATCTTTCAACAACAGGCTGTGTAGAGTCATACAATTAAAAACTCATTTATGTTCGACATTCCCATGCCGCTGATGTATGTTGTTTTGTGTCAGAAGAACGTAGTTCTACAGCGGAGAGATTCAAGTGTTATGAGAAGATGGCTACCAGAAAACGCCTCCTGAAGGTTAAAGAGAGGAAATAAACACAGAGCAACCTGGAGAAATTACATGAGCTTCGTCAGAGGCAGCTCTGGGCATGAGTAAAACAGGTAGCTAGAGAAAATGACAGAGAGGCTGCAGCCCTGGAGAACATCCCAGGTGCCTTTTTCCCAGTGTGGCACCAACTGTTGGCTGGTGGCCCCAAATGGGGTCAGGAACACAAAGTGCTGACATTGAGGACTTGATATCCATATCTTCATCTGTTATCAGCAGATACAGACATCAAATGTTCTGTGTTTGCATGGCACTAACGTGAAGCATAAGACCTGCTCGGTGATTCTGGTTCTCCCCATTTTTCTGCCTCTTTCTTATTTTCCCCCACTTGAACTTTTATCCTCATGCCATTCCAACCAGCTCTGGGGCAAAGCATGTGCATGAAACCGTAATAGGGCACACACACACACACACACACGTAGATAGGCACCCCTTTTTTATAGTCCATGGGTGAGTAATAATAAGCCAGGGCTCCATAACTGCCTCATGCTATGATACAACTCTCAATCACATTAATTAAGTTAATATGGCCCACGCTAATGAAAACCACAAAATACTATTTCGGTGTCCGTGAGCACATGCATTTTGATAATATCAGCTTGTCATTCTGATGTTCCTTTCTACACCAAATACTAGCAATGTAAACATATCTAACACCGCTTTCATCATAACAAAGGAAATTCTGCATCAGCACCAGACTGAACACAGACCAACTTGTATAAGCAGCAAGCTCCAGAAACATTCAGCCATACCAAGGCTTGCTGAGCCTTCTACAAATGCTCCTCCTATCTAATCTTTTTAATCTACTTTTAAGGTACATTTTTTGGCTCGCGTTTTGTTTTAGGTTGTTTTTTAATTATTATTATTATTCTTTCCCTGCGTGATTAGCCATCCAGGAAATGTTTAAATTACAAAATCATAAGGTTTAAAAGATTTATAGATCAAATTATATTAACCTAATGCAATAGGCCAGCCATACGGAAATTAGAAGTCTTTATATTATATTTCGGTTATTAAATTTTTTCCTTTATACTATTTAGTTTGTTTGGAACAGTAAGGTTTTGCTGTCTGATGTCAGAACCCGCAGAGTAACCAAGCAAAAATAAATGACTTAGTCCTTGGTTCAAAGAAATTATAGGTTACTAGCATAATTAATTTTGTGTTTAATTACTGCAGAATGAAACAATTCAACAATATCCAATCAATCCTCAGAATGACAGAACAGAAGGTCAGCAGTTGCTAAGTCAATTGTTTTGAAAGAGAAATTTATGTCAGGTTCTCTTTTATGTGCTGGAGAAAGAAATTGGATAAAAGTGGTCAAGCAAACATTAATTAATTGTATAAATGTAATCCTGTTGTCATGCGAAATCACAGAGACTCCAGGCAGAGTGTTCAAATTACTGGGTACACATCAGTCAGGAATACCCAGAAACAGCCTCCTCTACTTAAGGCAGAGATAATGAAAGGAATGAGAGATAAACAAGAATGTCAGCAGATTGGTTTTCGAAGCACACCTGCATGAGCTGACCAGCTCAAACCACAGCCTCCAAACTCAGGTCCACATCACCCAGTCTGCAGCCACATCACCCAGACCATGACCCCACTTGGCTCCTTGGTGCTCCAAGATAGCTGCTCCTGCCCTGCCTTTCCCAAATCAGGAAGCCAAGCTACCTGAGCAGAGATGTCATACAAACCAAAGGCAGTAGTCTCTCCTTATTGCACATTAATCAGCATCAGAGTTATTATCACCTACAAGTTGTGTTTTTTTTTTTTTTGTCATTGGTTTGCTGGTTGGTTTGTGCTTGTTGTATTGTTTTTTGTTAATTTGTTTTGTGTTGTTTTTTTTTTTTTTTTTTTTGTCATCGTAGTTCATTTAATCTTAGCTGGTAGGTATTTCACAAGTTGTATTGTACTATAGCACTGCCTTTAACAGTTCTGTGACTGTACAGCCCCATTTCACATTGACATCCCAGTTCCTGCTTCCTCTCTCAGTAGAGCCATACATTTTAGAGGCCTCACCTGCAGTTTCAGTGGTTGTCTTGAGCATTGCTGATCAAGTGTTCATTCTCAATATGAGGATTTCCTATAGGGCTCAGCCATCATTCTGACCCAAAGTGCCATTTTTGGATTATCAATCTCCTTTGCATGTCATGCCAATAGCACCACAGGTGCCAGCACTACTCTACATCACCTGCATCATTCTTTAAATGAGCTTATGAAGCAATTTTTGACAGCCTGTTCCCATATTTGATGTTTTCACCTTCACCTGGGGGCTGCAGAGGGGATAACATGGAGGCCCAGCCACCCATGCCCAGATGAACATGGCTATGAGGTCTGGGAGCCAAGACTCAAGTGAACTTGCTGCATTGGCTCTGATGCCTCCTCACGACAGGTCTGTCTCAGCACCTGGTGTTCCTTACCCCAGCTCTTGTGCTAATGGCCAATGCTTTATTGTCACACCTGGAAGTTAAGCTCCAACCTTGCCTGTAAACTAAGCTGAGATGTGCAGTGCTCCAATTTTGTCACCTCTGGCAGGAGGTGGTCCTGGAGCACACTGAATACACCAGCACTGAGTTCCCCAGCTCACCAACATTTTTGCTTGTGATACCACTACACTGCAATGACGACCTTGGAAGCAGCTCTGCAGTACTTTGAGAGCTTTGTCCCCAGGTGTTTCCTTGGTATTGACAAGGTGCCAGGTGCTGAGCCACACCTTGCTGCAACTCAGTACCACTGGCTGAAGGGGAAACCAAGCAGACAAGGAAAGAGCAAACGATGAACTCTATAGCACCGTACTGTCATTCCTAAGCCTCATCCAGGGCTCAGCCCTTCTTTTTCCACAGAGGATGCCAAAACGTTTCCAGATTAAGCAAATACACAGCTGTATACTTGTTTAAAATGTATATATTACAGGAGGAACCAAAAGATGGCAACGAGTGGGAAGCGTTCACCATCCAAGAGCCCTGGCATGGCCCCTTGTGATGTTACTATGGTTTTTCCTGGTAAACAACCCTATGGAAAAAGTTACTGAGCTTGAGTATGGGCTGATTGCTAAATCCTCGCAGGGCAGCCAGCTTGAACTTCTGGGACACAAATGCTTTAATGGTGAAATGACAACAAAAAGGTCCACGCAATTTCATTCTTTTAACTGTAACTTTGCAACAGGGACTGAAGGCAACTGCTTTCTCTACAGAGTGACACTTCCTGTGAAAGGCAAAGGCATTGAAAGTGATTGTTTCCAAACCTGCTCCCAGAGAGATTGTTTTATGTTTCTGCTATTCTTGAGTCCAGATTGAGGATGCCAGCATTACTAATCTTTGAAACGAGGGGGTTTACATTCAGAGTGTTGACATAACCTTAGCTACAGCAGAGTAAGAAATGGCGCTGGAAGGTGGAAATGTATATTTTTGGAAATAGATTTCATTCTGACAGCCCTATAACAAACAAGTGAAATTTTAATACTGCGCTTTAATGAAAAATGAGCTGCTGAATAAATACCAGGCTAATTCACATAGAGCAAGCTCAGCCTGTTTAGTATTGCTTGAACTGTCCCAAAAATTCCATTGATCACTAGTGACGCTGTAAATAGAAAATTCCTGCAATTTTCAAAGGAACCAGGAGAATCTCACTGGGGTTTGCCTATCAAACTCTTAGACGCTTTTGAAGCTCCCAGGCTAAAGCATAATAAATCAAATATGAAATTGTATAGTGCTGGGCTGAGTTGGAACCTATGATTATGCTGTCTCTTCCCAGGATTGTTTCACTTTTTTGTCAAGTATTTTGTTTCTACTTAATTTCCACGTCCTCCACCAAGAAGTCAAACATCGCTCCCTTGATCAATCAACTGCTTGGGCAGGAGTGGACAAATGCTTCACATATCAGTGATTGTATCGTTCTCCTGTTGGTGCTGATGTGTGATACTGCATTTGTGTCTCAAAAAACGAAGTCCATGTCACACGCAATGCTAAAATAAAATGTCATGCTCTGGGACTGAACCCCCCAGTGCAGCCTTGCTATTCAGGATTTTTTGGGCTTGGTTATGAAAATAGCAAGATGTTGGTTGTATTAAGGACAACTCCAGGTGAAAGATCAAATGTTTATACAAAAGCATTTATGTAAAAATGAAAGCTGAAGATCTTTCATTACATTTTTCTTACTCGTGCTAAATTCCTTTTCTGTTGGATATGTTCAATATTTATTTCTCCCATTCTCTCCTGTACCAACTCTACTCTCTGAGAAGACAAGAAGCCCTGAAAAAAACAAGCTGCTCGGGCTAAGCACAAAGAGCAGCAGCGTGCCTCATTCTTCAATAAATGCACCTTTGTTTCCCTGACCGGTGGCTTTGCCCCAAGCCCTGAACCCGCCGTCCCAGGGCGCCAGGCGAGCTCAGACCTGAAGTTCACTGCTCAGACTACCGGCAGCAGCCCTCACTGGTGAAAAGCTGCCTTTATTTCCCTGCTCACCCTCATGTTAAAACAAGCCACTGCCCAGTGCCCAGCCTTCCCCCACCACAAAGCCCTGCAGGCTGCAAGGCAATCTTGTAAACCAGGCCGGCTGCTGCCCAGGGGCAAGTCACCAACAAAACCAAGGTAGCTTTGGTTTGGGCACTTCGCTTTGGTTAGCATCTTGATTTTAAGCCAATGGGGGAGTTTGGGATAATTTCACGTTAGTCAGAGTTAAAACTCAGGCTGCCCAGTCTCAGTGCTATTTTAACCCAAGTTTCTATCTTTCCCACACTCCTCCTTTTTAGCACAGACATGCTTTCAGCTGACAAGTCCTCCCTCAATACAGCGTTTTATTTCTGTCCTTTCATTTGTCCTCCTCTTCCCAGAAAGTGCTCTGGGACACAACATCTGTCCTTACCCCCTCCTTTTTCTTTCTTAAATATATATCATTTTCAACTGGCCCAGAATCCAGCTACCCTTGTTGCCTCACTTCTTGCTCCCAAGCCCAACACCTACCTATGTTAAGCATTCCTTTTGAGGCTTCCTAAGACGAAGATAAAGGAAAGAAGAAGATGATGACGTAGGTGTCTGAGCCGGAGTTGGCACAGGGAAAAAATTGCCAGATTACTTTAAGTCAACTTTTTGTACCATGAAATGATGCAGCTGTGACCTTATTCATTCTGTAGCAAACTTGCTCGTTTTTAAACGTTGCCTACTGGAATCACTGAAAACTTTCACATGTGCAAACAGGAATGAATCTTGAAACAAATGTTAAAAGGATTTGCATATTTACAGCTGGGAGCTGCTCCCTTGTCTCTTTGAAATGCAGACACGTGCAGTCCCCTGCATTGCTCCCTCTGCACTCTCCATCACTTGCACAGAGCCTTGTTCCAAACCTGGGTAAAAGCCGACGCAAGCATAGTTTTTATTGCTTTTGAGCCAATTGATTTATTCAGGAATAAGCATATATCAAAACTTTAACTTTATTATGCTGCACAGCCCAAACTTTTGCTCAGATCAGGGAGTGAATCTTTTCATTAACAATCCTTTTTCTGTACTCATGGAGCCAAAACCTGAGTAAACATGTACGCATACACACATGTGCATTATGGTTTATATTCCCCCCCCTCTTTCCCTACAACTAATTAGAAAAATTTATTTTAAAGCATGCCTGTCCCAGGCTTCAGCACCGTACCTCAGAAAGAGTGATAGGCCAGCACAGCTCAGGATAGGTTTATGAACTGACAGCCCACTTCCAGTGACACAAGAGAATGTAACCTAGGCTGGTTTTAAACCACTGATTGTCAGATCGCATGTTCAATATGTCATATGGAGTACAGTTCATTAAGGACTGAATTACTGTACTTGTAACATGAGCTAAATTAAAGTCAATGTCAGCCTGAATAAATCACCAATTTTAAAGTATCGCTAAGTGCATTGAAACAGTCATCATCACCCTTTGCCCTAAAATAACCCAAAAATCTGGGCTTCATTTTTCTACATTGTAAGAATTATAGATAGGAAATTTTTGTTCTTTTACCGGGGCTCTCAATTTTACTGTCAGAAATGATTAAACTTTGAAGGAAAAGCAGTAGGCTGGTAGCACCTCTCATCAGAAGGTTCATGTCAAGGTGCAAGAAACTGAGAGCTCACAGAGAAGAGACAGCACACAGAGTATCCTTCAGGTCATAGCGGTCTTCTGTTGCACTGAGAATGGAAATTTAGGATTTATTTAAGGCAGGACACAGTAAGGGACAATCCTGGGAATGCTTGCAGTCACCAGGGCAGTTCTCCTTGGGTCAACCCTGGTGACACAACTCAAGTCAATGGGGTATCACAGGATTTAAGCAGAGAGCTTTCCCACAGAGATGTTTTTCTACTACCAGAGATGGAAAAAAAAGGCTCTGTGAAAAGGGAGAGGCTGGCAGGAAAACATGCACCACTGCCCCATCCATAAAACTTCAGGACATAACGCTCTCAGAACTGTTCGCTCCCATCAGATCAGCTCCCCTGGTGAATTTATGGCTTTGGCTTAGCGCCAGGCTGAGAATGGATTGAAGCCCCCAAATCCACGCTGAAATTCTAGGGAAATCACCATCTGGGTTAGAACTGTGAAAGACATTTCCAGATGACAATGAGTGGCAGAAAATTAGTGAGAGGTGCAGTGCTTCATACCCATTGCCCAAGTTGGGAAAGCATCTCTGGAGTACAAGAGAATACACTGGTGTAAGACTGGTGAGCGCAAGCAAAGAATTAGGCTCTAAACTGCTTCTTCATATTTATTACAGCTGTTTGAACAGTGAATTAACTTCTGTTAAATAAGTAAACTAAATTTACTTATTAAATGCAAATAGGACTTGTCTGTTCTTTTCAATAGATCTTTCATGTGTTTTAACTTGAGAGGAAGATGAGAAGTGAAACAGCGAAGAGGCATTTTCTTCTGGTCTGTTTGCCATCTGGATCTCTCTAGGCCCTGGCATCTGCAGGATAGGAAGGGAAAAAAAAATATCAAAGTATTCCTGGAAGGAAGATGAGGCTGCTACCTAGTAGACAAATGGGAGAGAGAAACTCAGAATTGAAGAGAAGGGAGAAGGAGAAATGTGAAACTCATTTATTTAGCCTCCTAGTGCAGATTTCTTAGCATGCCCCTTAACTTTCTGTGATCTCTTTGTTTTCTCGAGTATGATGATTTTCATGCCTTCTATTCTTTTTTCTTCACATTTTAGTTTGATGTTCATTCTCCACAAGCTTCCTGCATATGTCAGCATGAAACAATAGGCTCTCATTACACTTGGCTTCTTTCATCTCCTTCAGACATTGACCTACATTTGTTCTGTTTTTGTCAGCATGGAAACATTTTCCCAGATCAGTTTGTTAAAAATAATAATAATAAATTGCATGTTGTATGTTACCAATAGTGTTCTGTAGCTTGAGATGTTTACTCCAGAGGGTCTTGTAAAGTAATTTCAATTAAAGTTTTAAAATCCATTGGTACTAAAAGTACCTGGAAAATCTTACTTCAGCAGCCATCTACACACGTGCTGTCACTGCAAGATTAGACAGACAATACCTGTATCACTGGTGTGATGGGTGTGAGACCTCACCACATGTGGATAATGACACAGCCCATGACGAACTCCAAGCAAGCTGCTTCTCCTTGACAGCTGCACATTTTCCTTTCACAATGGCTCGCTGCTTGTGTGCTGGTGTGGTAATACAGAGAATACAGAATCATTCTTACATCTCCATTGGACAACCTGGCAAATTTTCCCAAGGAGGTAGCAGTGAGTTGGCTCTGATCTGCCTGGCAGGAGGAGGGTAGTCTGTGGTGAGAGGCTGGGAGACAACCCTGCTTGGTGCTTTGGGGAATTCCAGTGACATTGTTGGTACTAGATCCAGCCTGGAACAATTTGTTCGAAACAGCTATGCTCTCAGACTTGTACATTCAAGTTCTAGACCAGGGATCTCAAGGTTCAGAGTACCTATGATTTAACCCTTGACTTACGGAGCTGTGAGACACCTATGCAGCAGAGACAGAAACAGGATCAAGGAGCCTTTCCCATCATCCCTGGGTATTCCAAGACTCTTTGGCTGACAAAGTGTAAAACGTCCTCAAGAAAATGAAGACAATATATGAACAGTTACACAAAAGTCATTGCCAGATCATACCAACCTCACACTTTGCTACAGTACTGTGCAAAACAGCAGATGCAGCAGGTTTCATCCTGCCGCTCTCAAACAGCAACCCAAATAAATACAGTGCCGATGCACAAACCTAGAATTTTGGTAATGTGGTTTGGCAATGGATCCTTGACAAATCCATTATCTGGAAACATGTCACGTTTGACCTCACTTTCACCAACCAAGGGCTAGGCATACTTCAACCCACCATAGTTTGTGGGAATGCCTACAGCGTAACTATCACGATGTTCTCCTGAAGACAATTTAAAAAAACACTACTTTTGAAAGTTTTTTTGTCTATTGCTCCAAGAAAAAGGCACGCTAAATATTTATAGAAGGACAATACAGCTACAGCTGAAACATTCAGGCAGCCTTGGTTGTGGGTAGGCATGGGCATGGCTTAGAAATGCCAAGCAGAATTTGTCTGCCCAACTGCTCAGTTTCAGGACCACACAGTTCGGCATGTTTGGCAAACTAACCATGTCTCATTAAGATGTATCAGGCTGCTCTGTCGATCAAAACCAGGATGAAATCTGGTAGCAGATGGGCCCAATCACTCTTGCCACATGGAGTATTCACACTGCCTTCAGCATGACTGTTCTGCACCTGACTACCACTAAAATGCAGCTCCCCTGCATGAATAAAGAAACGATCAGATGCCACGACATTGGCTACAGAGTGGGCTTATGTTATGCACCTGATGATATTTCTGCAACCAGGAACATCAGGCAGAAAGCTGAAAATAACCAGAAAAACGAGCTCTAAGGACAGATCTGAGGATCCCTATGGGAAAAAAAAAAAAAAGGAGTTAGAAGGGGCTGAAAGACAGAGCACTTCTGGGCTACACAACACAAACACCCAAGGTTTGTACTGTTGACCCAAAAACAGTGTCGTCGCTTCACAAGCACTGAAGCACCAGCCTCCAATGCAGAGAACACCCTAGGCAATGAGGCCTCAGCAGTCCCATTGTGTCGCATGGACTTCTGCACTCCCTTGGGATGGAAGCAAACAACAATCAGTACAGTTATGACCCCCATAGCTGTCTATCACTCTAAGATGGAACAAACTCAGGAAAGATTTCTCAATTAATTTATCATCATAGCAAGCTTTGCAAGTGGGTGCTTAGAAAAAAAATCCCCTTTGATTACAGAATGCATTTCAGGAATCATATTCTGATATTTCCTAATTTCAGTTCCTATTAAAAGCTGCCTGAAAAGTCACCATTTAAACTTTCCAGCTCCAGTCAAAAATATGTTCCTTGGAGAGACTTCAACTCTTTTTTCCACTTAAGTGCACAGAAAGATGACATACCATGAATGAGAATAGGCCAAAAGGTTCTTTACATTCTAAGTCACCGGACATATCAAATAAAGTTTTAATACTAACTTAGGTGGAATATGAAATATAGAGTGGCTTGTTCCTCTCTGCAAAGGCTTTGCACTACCAGCCAGGAGCCACGACATAACTTCAACAGCCAAATCTGGGATTTTTCTTACATGGGAAGATCTCATACACAGTATGAAGACTGCCATTGAAGAACACTTGCCTCCCTGAGGTGTCACGTATGCAGCCCCAAGCACACAAAGTTACATGTGCTATTGAATACACATGAGAATTGGCAAACAGAAACATGTCTGACACACTAGAAGAGACAGGTATTTTGGAAAACACGTCTCAAATGAATCCTCAAAAAGCAGTAGACCTCTGACATACACTCTCCTCTCCACAGTGATGATAAACATTAAATAATTATCTGAAGACTTACTGTTCTTAATTCAAATTTCCACCCTTGACCTCAAATGGGAGAAAGATTGGGTCCCAGCGAGGACCTTCCTGCTCTGGCTTGTCTCCACATACAACAGATTTAATGTCTCAGCCAAAAACCACAACTCTCAATGCTATTGCCCCACACTGCGCTCCTGACAAGTACCACAGACTTTTTATAACTGATTAGGAGATTATTTTGGCTGGCCTTGCACTTGCATAGGTGACTCCTAATGAATGCTTAGTACTTTGGCATGTGATGCCAGCTACAAGCTCTTTATTAGCATTTATTGGTATTAGGTAACGTTTAGAATTGACAGGACAAATCGTACCTAACCCCAAAGGACTCTTGCGAGCTTTGTAAAATATTTATGTAGAGGAACCACTGTACTGAAGTTCACAATGACGTCTTTCCTTGCGCCAAGCAGGTGAAAGGCAGCAGGCAAACACCTCAACACACACACATCCTATGTAAAAATGGTTTGTAAAAATAAACCCAAGTAAGTAATGACAACTTGATGGGCTTCAACCGGAGGAAACGACATGGTTGTTGAGAAATGTGCCGTGAGGTTAGAAGACCGTCACAGCCATGCCAAGGCGGTGTTCACTAGGGGGAGGCTGGCTGTATGCGATCAAGAAGTAGACATAAACAGCTGCAGCAGTGAGAAGCTCCACAGCCACATGGACAAGATCCCGTCTAGGATGAATGGATAGTTGCTCTTGGTGACTAGATCTGCTAGAACAGTTTCCGTGCTTTTTGGAGTCTGCTTTCCTAAGAAGGCCTTTATGACTCGTTGAAGACTTCAGTGGGTGACCCAGACTTGTGAGGGGAAGGAAACGAGAAGTATGCCTGCAGGGAGTGCACAAGTGCAGCTTTGCTCCGAATAAGGACATAGGGATTAGCAGGTTCGGCTGAAGATCTCAGCAACACCTGAGATGTAAACCTCCATTCCTGTTCATAGCCACTCTGGACCTGTCTCTTCCATCTTTCGTTTTTCTCTTCTTAACCTCACATCTAATAAAGGTCAGACTTGCCCAGCCATCAGAAAAATCTCCCCTTGCAAATCAAGCTAAGAAAACAGGCCAAGTATGAGTGATACAGTGGAGCAAGATTTGCATGTGCTGAGCACATGGTCTGATTCCTTTACAGCCCACATGAAGCAGAAATGCTAAGTCACAGCCTGAAGCAGTGATTGGGCATCTGGTGGGAAGGTAGGGCCAACCCAGGGGAGCTCAGGTGTATGCAATGTACCTGAGAGACCAGAAGGGCTGGAGCCAGGATCCACCCATTATCAAACATCATTTAAGGGCTGACAGTGGAAGTGAGGGTATCTCTCAGGAGATCCCTGTCTGCTGGAGGCCTTCTAAAGGTAAGCAGTTTTTCTTTCTTTGTTTCTGTGTCCATGGCTGCTGTATTTGGTCTTGTTCTCATTTACTGCAGCCTAGCTGCTACCCCACTTCTATCACTGAATCTTCCATCACATTGTAGCATTATGCCACAAGTAGAAATATTGCAAACTGATTTTTCCAGCAAGTGAGCTGTAAGTATCAGAAACAGTATTTTCTTATCTCTTGCTCTTTTTTATATTCTCCCCTTTGTCTTTTCTATTTGTGTTGGTATTTTTATGTTTATTATTCATCTTAAGAACAGGAT
The DNA here is from genome assembly GCA_037305975.1 of Chrysolophus pictus. NCBI lineage: Eukaryota > Metazoa > Chordata > Aves > Galliformes > Phasianidae > Chrysolophus > Chrysolophus pictus. The sequence continues at coordinate 103,703,473 of CM074578.1, read as the reverse complement.
TTGACTCTAAAAATAAAGCCTCAGAGCTGCCACCTAGAACTAGCTCCTTCTTCCTCAACAAGGTCATCTGAATAATACCATCTGAAAGAGTGACAAGCAAGTGATTTTTCTTTTTCCTCCTTTAAAGGACTCTATAGCTAAAGCAGTGTAAAGGGGGGGATGGGGGGGGGAAGCGAAGGAAAGACATGCTCCAGTTCTAACATCTGAACTGAAGTATTCTGTTTCTGGTTACCTTAAAGTATGTGCTGCACGTTCATTTGTGCAGAGATCTTCTAGCCTCAGCAACCCAATCTTGGGGCTTTGTATCCACCCAGTAGAACCTGTGCAATCTGGTCAGTGCAAGATCCCCACCAGGCCTCTAAAAAAAGGGGTAGAGGAAGAGCTGTATTATTCCCCCTACTTGTTCTTGTGCTATAAAGGGCCAAAGTATCTTAAATCAACTGAGCAAGGGCCATTGGGCACATGCTAGCAGAGCCTCAACTCCCCATCTTATCATCCTGTTCCTGGATCAAGGTAGAGGAGGCAAATAATACATTTCTACAGGCAGAAACCTCTTATTTGAGCAGAGCCACAAGTGAAAACCACATTCTTCCCAGACAACTCTGCTGCATCTCCAACTGAATGCAGTGTAGTCAGGACTTCCATTTCTACACTATTATCCAAAAAGTTGTCTTAAAAAAAAAAAAGACACAAAGAACAGGCTAGCCCAGACCTCGGGCCAGTCCCTCAGCTGGTGTGAATTAGTCAAGCTCCTTCAATACAATTAGAGTCATTGGCTCCAACTGAAAAGCTACTGTAGAAAAATGGAAGACTCAGAAGTCAATGTCAAGGTCCAGATTTTTAAATCCCCTTCCTAGCCAGGCTTCCAGATGGTACCAATTGCTTTGGACAACCTAGAAAATGAGGCCAGAATTCTCCAGGCCTCCTATTTTGTGGCACTGGATGGTGGTCAAGCACAAGGAAGAACCTGACATCTTTTATTTCAAGCAAGTGGAGGAAAAGAAAAGATTAAGGCATTTTGCTATTGCTGTGGCTTCCAGATTGTGACCAACATTAAACCAGTCCCTAATTTGAATTAGTGGGTTCTTGCCATCAGCCTTTTTCTCACTCCTCTTTTATGATAAAGACATCAGAAGAAAATTGCCAAAGCTAGTGAAAAGGCTGACAATCTTCATTAAAAAAATGTCTTTGTATGCGACGCTCTAAGAGGAAGCACAACTTAGGAACCATTTAAAAAATCCCTTACCAAAGCAAGATGTTTGCATGTTTTTTTCCAAGTGTTTCACTTGGTCTGAATGGGTTTATTTTTCCTACAATGCTGTGAGTGTGCTGCTGACCATCTTGCGGTGAGAGACCAGCTAGGGCAACTGCCAGAGTGTCATGAAGAAGTGGGGGGATGGGTCCATAGAGCATGAGAGCTCATCCATCTTCAGCTGAAAACTCCCTTTAAGATCAACCTTTTCTGAAACTCAGCTTTGTAACTTATCCAAATCTCCTCCCAGTAGATAAGACCACACAGGACCTAACCTGCATATCACATTATCTTGACAAAAGCCAGTGCCAAATGTTTTGGAAGATGATGCAGACAAACAAACAGGAAAAGTTTCTGTGATGGGCAGATAGAGGATAATCTAATCTCTCCCAAGCAACTCTTCACCTTCACCCCTAAACTCACCTCCCTTTAACTTGCTTTAGTCCAGTTCACTGCCTGCTCCTTCAAAAGAAACGATCTTATGGGCATCATGTGAAACAGTGGGTGTAGCACACGGACGTCTTCTGTAGTCAACAAAAATGCCATGAAGATGTCTGATGCTCAGTTTCCATGAAATGTGGGAATTACTTCTAAATCACTTAATGTTTAATTTCTGTCAGAAAGGAAAATAACTCATTAAGCTGATCTTCCTTCAGTACCTCTGTAATTTCTTCTGAGCACCTGCTGTATCTCCAGCCTTAAGACTCTCTTGAAAAACTCAGTGCAGTATTACTCGCATCCTTATAATAGTCTCCAGAATCAAAAGGACCAAAGCACAAAGCCACCAATCCCATCCTTACGAGGATTGTGCAAAGTCCCCTTCTGTCGTTGGATAAGCCTCACAGCTATGTTTCATAGTAGAGCACAAACCTATTTACATATTTTGAAACACACTGGGAGGTCGTTTCCTGACGAAACAAAGACAGTTTAAGGCGTATTTGCTGTCTGTTTCCGCATGTTAAGAAAAATTTTGATTACAAGTGGTAATTAATTGATCACATACAGAGAGCGTGCTTTGGAATTGCTGTGAATGAAATTGCATTGAAAACATCCTAACAAGGACATCCTCAAATATTTGAAAACAGGCAGAGCTGTAAAATGAATGCTGAATGTCATTCAAAGCTGATAATAACCATAATTCAATGCCAGTAAACAAATAAACAAAACCTTTTGGGCTAACAATTACTGAAAGAGTTTTAAATTGCTGATTACTATCATAATATCTGTAATGGAGAACAGCTGAATTTCTGCATGCTGTGAAGAGCCCGCTGAAGTAGTAAGGAATGTTTTGTACATGGATGATTTACCTTCCTTTGTGGTGCAGGATGAAATCAAAACTATACCATTCCTATTAGGTATGAATGTAAGAGCAAGGGTCTGTCAATGTCACAAACTTTATTTTCCTCAGTTGCTAAGGAATAAGCCCATATTTCTCTATATCATCTTTCTGAAGCGCTTATAGTTCAGTTCACATTAACAAAATGGAAAATTCCCAAAGGTAAATGGAAACAAACAATCAACAGCTGAAAAAGAACAAACTAAATTGAAACAAAAAAAAACCCTGGAGGTAACACAAGAACAATCAGAGACAACACTGGGCAACTAGGCAACCGAAGCAGCTGTTTTAAATGCCAACAGCTTCCCTGAACTCTCTTCTAAGAGCTGAGGCAATGCTTCTGCTCCTCATACATGAGAGAACATGGCTCACAGTTTTCCTCTTCCTTAAACAAGATTTCCTACTACTTGGAAAGGGAGAGCAGCTGTGGGACAGAAAAGGCAAAGACTATATCAGGGCTTACTTGGGGCAGCAAAATTCCAGAGCTTGTGGGAAGGGCTCTTGGACAGCAGCCCTCTGAGCAGCTTAGGACACTAAGACCCCAGATTCATACTGTTGTGGAAAAGAAAAAGAGAAAATAAAGAGATGGTCATCTAGGCTCAGTCCCTTGCTCATAAGTAACTGAACTGCAATAGCTCAAGGCTGTATTTGCAGGCTTAGCTCTGGCAAGAGTGCAACACAGAACACGTGCTGCGTATCAGGGTCAAGGCTGCAAGCAAAGGGATCATTGATTGCCTACAACTCCCTTGGGACCAGTGCCCAGCTACCCAGAGAGAAGCACTTTTAGAAACTGCCCTACCACAGTCACCAAGTTTTGTTTCATCTACACTGCTACCTAGAACAATGCTTAGATACTTCAGATCACAGTCTCAGGGAGAGATGGAGAGGTCACAGAATGAAATAAAGTCACTTCACCTTCTCGGCTATTTAGTCCAGCTGGATTTCTGTAGAGGTAAGAAAATGGTACCTACGGGAAGGAAAGACTTTAGCCAGTCCCCTATTTTCTCTAGTTTGCTTCATAGCAGTTCTTGTTGAGAAACTATAATTCAAAACTCCTTTAAAATTATAATAATAAATTTAAAAAAGAAGTTGTCAATCCAATGTCACAGGAGAACAGGCTAACAGTTCACTTAACTAAACTAGGTATTTTCAAATCAGCTGGGCTTCATGAATATCGCCTGATGGTAATTATGGAATTAACTGTAGCTGAGGTTTTGGAGAAAAATAAAGGAGAGGATATTTCTGTTGCTTTCTTCCAAAGAAGTGTGTGTTACTCTAAACCTGCTAGGAAAAAAAAAAAATCCTTAAAGAAATAGTAGTTTGAAGACAACAAGGAAGTAAGTACTAGTCAACATACACCTTTCCCAAGAACGGACATGATAAAACTCATAAAATTTCCTTAAATACTGTGCATATATATGCTAAGTATGATACGCTATGACTTCAGCAAGCAGTTGGTTGTGAAATTTTCATAACCAAATCAGTAAAACATGGCCTTGATATAACTGTTCTGGACTAAGCGTAAAATGATTTCTTAAAACCATTTCCATAAAGGTGTTCTTTATAAATGATTTTGAGTTTTAACCCTGTTCTTTCACGAGAAGATGTTCAAGTCCTGCTGCTTAGCATAGTGTAGTGGAAATGCTGAGTGATGGAGCACCTGGTGGGAAGGCAGGGCCAACCCAGGGGAGCTCAGGTGTATGCAATGTACCTGAGTGACCAGAAGGGCTATAGCCAAGATCCACCTGTTTCCAGATCTCATTTAAGGCTTGACAGTGGAGGTGAGGGGATCTTGCTGGAGATCCCTGCCTAGTAGAGGCCTTCTAAAGGTAAACAGTTTTTCTTCCTTTGTTTCCGTTATTTACAGCTTCTGCATTTGGGCTTGTTTTCTTTTGCTGAAGCCTAGGGTTGTGCTACCCCACTTCTATCACTGTACTTTCTATCTCATTATAGTATTACAGTTATCTTGGATAAGGTCTCACTTTTTCACAGTAACCGGACATCAAATGAATAAAATCAAGCTGAAGAAGCTGCAACTCTTCACTTCCAAGAACTTGAGGAGAATCAGAGAATCATCACCAAAACATAGAATGGTTTAGGTTGGAAGGGATGCTGGAGATCATCTAGTTCCAAACCCGTTATAAGCAAAAACATTTTCTGTTAGATCAGGCTGCCCAGGGGCCTATCCAGCCTGGCCTTGAACACCTCCAGGGATGGGGGATCCACAACTTTTCTGGGCAGTCAGTGCCTTGGTACACTCCAAGAAAAGAATTTCTTCCTAACATCTAATCTAAATCTCCTCTCTTCCTTGTTTATGTTACTCTCTCTTTAATGTTTAAAGATATTACTCCTTGTTCTGTCACTACACTCCCTGATAAAATGTTCCTGTATTCTTTAGTCCTACATTAGTTCTGCTAATGTACTTCATGAAAAGAAATAATGTCTCTTAGATTCTTTCTGGTATGTTTTACTGCCTGGCTGAACCCAAGGACCTGCCATAGTCGCCCTGTGTTACCAGGGCTCTGAAACCCACCCAAGCTGGTGTTCAGCAGGATCATTCTTCTTCTCTTCCTCCCTCTCCTATGAGTGCAGGGAAAGCTTTGCTGCTCACCAGAAATGATGTCTTATCACTGCTCCTTGGAATTTCAATGTGTATTTATTATGTGTGTGCAGAAGCTGGACTCTACTTGGCTGGGGCATGCGGTCTCAGTGCTTGCTGGTGGATGGAGACATATTCCAGTCCCTCTGGGTAGGTTTTCTTTGTAGAGCAGGCAAGAGGTAGACTTGTGGCAAACAACATTACCCGTAAGTAATTTTCCCTTACTTTATATAAGCAAATGCCTTTGATATACAACAATCCCCAATGTGTTCAGGTTACATGCTTATTTTAAGATCTTTTGTTTACTTTATGATCTTCATAGGTCATTGACATCCCATTTAGCTCTAGTGACCCTGTTTATACAATTGCAATATACATTAAAAAGCGTTCCTTTGGATAACATTAACATTCTTGATCTTAATCCATCACATGGGCTAACAATAGCTCCAGCTCAGATGTGTACGTAACTGTTAAAAGCTTTAATGTAGAATCCAATACACATATCGAGTGGGAGAGGCCTGATCAAACAGATTAGCTTTCTTTTTTCCATTCTAAGTGGTAGAGAATCCAGAATTATGTAAACTCTTGCGAAATGCACTGGAGGATCCCTCCAGCCACCACTCAGAGCAATTACATTCCCTTGAATGTAGGGCTTTTTCTTCCCCCTTCTTCAACGCGTAATGCTGTGGGTGAAGCACTCAACCATGACCACTTCCAAGAGCTGTGGTCCCTGTTCTCTTGCACACTGAAAACCCAAGTCAGTGCCAGCCTGGTATTGAATGAGCTGCCCTGGCAGAGGAGCAAACCTTGCCTTAAGGCTGCCATTTCCTGTGTCTGATAGGCCGACAGAACTTCCTAGCAAACTCACTGGGGAGCTAGGTTACCCATTACATGTTTCTTAGCTGTTTTTCTACTCCTGACTGCTCTATCCCATATCTGCATTAGGGACAGCTGGAAGGACCCTGTAGGATATGAGGTTTGAAACAGGCCTTGGCTTCCTCTGGAGCTGTCCCATCTGAAAGATCAAAAAAAATCAAAAATGTCTCCACTTCCTGCAAAATGCTGTGGCTGCCTCCACCAACAGAATCATATATACACATGCAGTAGCTCCTCTATAAATCAGCAGGACTATAGGAAAATCAGCCAGGTTGCCTTAAAACCACCCAGAAACAAAACACTGTCATCTTAATGCTGAGGCAGCAGTGAGTCTTGGGTGGCATCATGGCAGCAGTGTCAAGTTACAAAGATGAGAGCCTGTGAAAAGGAGAGTCAGATACTTTTTGTTTTACTGGCCCTGACAATAATACAACAGATCAACACATTGTGGGATGAGGACAACACCCATTAAAAATTCTGTTCTTTTTCCCAGTGTTTGGATCTGGCTGGGTTTAGAGGACTGGATTCCAAGTAGGACCTTGCATGCATGCCAGTCTTCAGACCCTGCTAGATTTATGGCTGTCCCAGGAATAGCTGCAGAGGTGAAGGGCTGGACAAGTGATCTCTGCAGGTCTCTTCCAGCGCTCCTTCTTGCAATGCTGCTTTTGCAGTAGCTCAAATTTTGGGGGGAAATATCCACTTTGCAAGCTTGATAGAAGTCGCAGAATGTGGCCATGGGATGGCTCTTCTTTCTGCCTTTTGTTTTTTTCCATTCCTCCATAGGTTCAGAAAATGACACTTTGGCAGACACATTAATGTCTTTTGGGCTCAGCCCATATTTCCCAGGAGACTGAGTTCAATTGCAGGGTAAAAGGAAAAGGAAAGAAGAAAGTAATAAGGAAAGATCTGACCCAGTTGCCATGACACACCAAAGGCAGGACAAACGCTCCAAAGAGGACGTCACATGAGGAGAAGAGAGAGCGGTAGAGAGAGGTGCATGACACGTCCCTGGGTCAGATGGTCACTGCTATGTCTCCAGCACATTTAAGCTATGTCAGCTGTCCCACCATCAGACCCATTGTCATGTCATTTATTCCTGGGGAATTGGAACAGTATTTGGGAAAGTCAGGCTGATGACTGACTGCGGAAACTGGGCTTCAGGGCGAGACTGCCAGTACTCTGACCTGGCTGCTCACCTTTTAGGAGTGTGAAGCCAAAGGGCAATTGATATCATTCCTCAGGAGGCCTTTGCTTTTTTTCTGTAAGTATAGGTGATTTTGCTCCCTGAGCACTGCAATTGATGCCAGGCAAACTCCAGTGCTGTGAGCATTTCAGGCATGAAGATCTTTCTCATTATAAAAGAGCAGTTGTTTTCTTTCTTTGTTGGTTTGTGGTTCTTCTGGATATGAACAAAAGCTGGGTTCAAGTTGCTCGGCATTAAAGTCTGATTAAAATAAATCCTCTAACTCAAACAAAATATATCCATTCTTTGAGACAGACAGACAGGATGTGTGCCATCCATCCCAGAGCAAACTGGAACCCAAATTTCAACAAGGGTGAGCTCCCCTGAATTCACGTACAGGATTTTTGTGGCCAATGGTACAGCAAGAGGTGACAGTGCTAAAACCCCCAGTTCTTTCCTTGAAGGCCCAGGTTCCCATTGGAGATGCTCCAGTTGTGGACGTGCCGTTCCAGCACAAGACATGGGCATCAGTGTGTATTTTAGTAGCTGCATCAATGTTCTTGTGGGAATCAGGGATGGGGGCATGGCATGGGGAGAGCTGTTGAGGCCACCAGTTTCACTTCAGAAATGATAAGCATCACCAAGGTTGGTCTGGCATTCACAGAGATGTTCAGGTTTTAAGCAAACAGAGAGCAGAGGCACCATCTGTGGGATGGGAAATGAACCTTCCATCTTTGCCAAAACCACATTTAAAAACCTTTCTATAAACCAGTTCCACAGAACTCTCTTCAACACCTTCAAGCTGCCTGAACCACGATATTATTGAAGATTCCCCCCCTCCTTTTTTTTTTTTTTTTTTTTTCTGGGCAACAGCCACCAAGCAAAATAAACAATCCAATGCTGAAAGGCTTCCCCCACTTCACACAAGAAAGGAAGAGCAGCAAATCACGGCGGTGTCTGGCTCTGAACTGCCTGGTAAGCTCTAGGACATTTTTACTGACAGCACTTTCTCAAGGAAGGTGTGAACAGCAGTGGAAGAGCTCCTTATAAATCTGGAGAGTCCACCCCCTCCTCAAGCAGAGCTCTCCAAAACACCAGTGCCTATTTCCAGCCACGTGACTCGGCAGCTATTGACAAAATGAAGAAATGAGGATGCTTTTGAAGCCAGTGAATGTTCCTCAAGATGTTTTCCTTCCTGCACACACACGACCGGTGAGACAAAGCGAGAGGAAAAGCAAGAGAAGCACAGCCGTTTTTGGCGATGGTTTCAGACGTTTATATTGGAATGTGAACATTTTTGCTTCCATCCTAGCTTCTCCTTCTGCTCGCTGCTACAGGGAACAGCATTTGGATGGCACTGCACTCTGCTGCCGTAATGATGGGGATGTCACTAATTTAGCATTTAGACTTCACTGACTATAAAACAGGAGGGGAAAATGGGCTGCGACTATGATAAGGAGCAAACTGCGTCTGGAACACAAGTATTCTTGAAAACTGGGAGGGAAAAGGGGAAATTAGAAACGATCAGCTAACAGCATCTCTCCAGCAGTCAGCATCATGGTGAACATGCAGGATGGTTACGGGGCCACCAGCTGCTGAACCCTAGGATTTTGGCCAGGTTGGGCATCTCTGTGGCATTTCCATGCTTTGCAAGTTGCACTTAGCCATCATAGGCTTTTTTACAGATCTGCCCATTTTTGCTGCTGAGACCCTCTAACACTTCTGAGGCTCAAGAAATCATTGTAGGCCTGTATTTAAATCTTACCCTGGGCTTAAGGCCCTGATTGAACAGTGACACTTTCCTAAAATCTGACATTTTAGAGCATGAGGATAACCCTGTTAGGGGAAGAAAGAAATGCATGGGAAGCAGATTCCCACTGCAACCCATTCAGTAATATTTCCTGATAAAAGGGAGGGGAGGATGGAGAGAAGGCTCAGCCCTCAGCTCTTGCTCAGGCCAAGCCTCAAGCTCAAAGATATCAAAGACTTTTTTTTTTCAAGTTTGCCTGTATGGAGAAAACAGTTGCATCAGAAAATACCAAAAAGCCACACCTCTCAGCCTCTATTCACCTGGAAGGCAGGAGATTTGAATGCAAACTGAGCTCAGACAGATCTGAGATGAGCAGCAAGGGGCTGCTGACACCAAGCCCCCAGTGCCTGCCTGCCTCCTACTCACTCCCCATGTAAAGCCAGATGCAGCTTTGGGGGAGCTGCCCAGCCCTGTAAGGCTAGAGGTGAGGTGCTCAGGATGGGAGGCCCTACCCTCATCTTGGATGTGCTCTCCAAACTCAAAGCACCTTTGTGAAACCTCCAGAGTGTTTCCTGAAGCTCCCCAGAACCTGCCAGGTTTCCTACATATTTTCCAGGGAACCCAAATTCACCCAGACTGGAGTGTGAAATCTTATTTTCCAGTTCTTTGCTCATATTTAATGAGCCGTCTCCCGTGTAACCTCCCTCGGAGAACATTTTGAAGTACCATGTACTTCCTTCCCCCTCCTCAACCAGCGCAGCCAGCCTCTGGCACGAACCCCAACACCTATCTTCCCAAACTCTGTTGCCGGTATTCAGTACCACAATTCAGATACAGACTGTGTTGGCCTTCTCTTCAGAGGAAGAGCCCCCCAAAAAGGTCAGAAGTGCAGCAAAGGGCACCTACCCTGCTGCTTCTTTGGGAGCAATCCGAGCTTAATGTGAGCTGCTGCTTGTGCTGAAGAGGCTCTGGGAGCCTCAACGACTCTGCCCCTAAAGTAATGCTCCATTTTCCCCCTAACTACTACTGACTGATTAAATGAACCTCGGCGTACAGCAGGTCTTCGCTGCTGTTGTTATTTTCTGTGTTACTGTTTTTTGGATAACATATACTTAGGGAAAACACTAGAGATCTCAATTAAGCAGCTGGGTGACTTATAAATATATATTTATGTTTGAAGCCTAAGTGGCCATTGGCTTCCCTACTGTTTTACTTAGCTAACAAAACAACTCTATCAAAGTAAGTATTATTCCAAAACCCAACTTCCTGTGCAGAATGCTCCCATGTGCTCCATCAGTCTGCTTCTCTGATGAACTACATCGTTTCTTATAAACTGTCCATGGCCCATAAATTTCCAAGCATAAAGGCTATTACTGTGCTGTGCAAATCTGCTGAGAATTTTATCCTTATAACTTCATTTCATTCTGTTGCAAATGAGTTTGGTAAGAAAGTTAATCTGCAAACTTTTTTTTTTTCCCTCCTCTTCTGCTTTCAGTGTTATTTTGATTAGTGACACTCACTTGATTTAGTCCTGAGGTGGGTTTTGTTTTGACTGAGTTCAGTTCAACAGCCTCTGCCTCAAATTAGCTCCCTTACACTCAGGAAAAAACATCTCAAGTGTTCCTTTCCCCAAAATCTAAAAAACAAAATTCAGAATAAATGACAGATGAAAGCAGATCCGAGTTTGGTTTTGGGCCACCTAGTAATAAATACTGCAAAGCGAGCACATTTTGTGAGCCGAATAGAAGACCCACAGGTAAACTCTATAAAAAATGTTTTTTTCCTTTCCATCCCCAGCCTCAGCGAAGTGGGAAACTGAGGATTTCTTTTGTGTGTGCGTGCAGATGGAAACCTCTTACTCATGTTTTGCTTGTTTTAGCTCTCGCGATTGCCTGTTTACTTTAGGACTCCTGTTGTCATGTGGAGCAGACAAATCTTCGAACAAATTGCAGTCAAAAAATGACTGGATTTACCATTGGGTGCAGCGCGAGGCTTGTGCTTCCCCTGGCTTGATTCCAATTTACGTAACAATACAAATTAGACTTGCTCAAGGCCATTGGAGAGGTAGGGGGGAAAAAGATGAAATAAGCCATAACTCTCACGGCTTTCTTCCTCTAAGTCCCAAGAGCAGCCAATCACAAGCAATAAGGAAAAATAATGGGAATAGGGACTTTCTGATATCTTGATTCTGGAGACTTCATGACTACCTTGTACTAATTTGATTATGCTCAATTTAAGGGGATTTTATTGACAGATACCCCAGGAAATATGACTTGGAAACACTGTGCTACCTTGGGATATCACCAAACATTTGACATCGGGGAACTGAAACAAAAACAGATGTTTTAGGGAATAAGCAGCTTGAATATATCACTCATAAACCAATTAAAAGTTTCTGCAGCAAGCTGACATTTCCCATGAAGCAAGCAATGGGAGTAAACGCAAATCGGTTGGCTGCAAGCTACGGAGCAATTCCCAGCCACAGCCGTTATTTTTATTCCTTTTTTACTGCTTTAAAAAGGATGCTTGGCTTAAAAAAAAATGCAAAGTGATAAGAAAACAACCTCACCTTGTCACTTCCCAACCTAGAATCTGCCTTTTCCCCTTCACACTTCCATTCTTTGCTCATTAAGCAAAAAGCGATATATTCCCGCTATTGTTGGGCTCTTTGGCGGAGGCTCTCAGCAATCTATTGTCCGAGGACACTCCAAAGCAAGGCATGGAAATTGTTTCTGTTTGTTTCAGGTGGTTTTTTTATTCCCTTTTTTTATCCCCAGGACTCTTTCCCCCCCCTCCCCCCACTGCCCCCTTTTGCAGACCCAAGCAAAAACATTTAAGCACGTGCTTAACTTTAAGCATTAAAAAGTCAATGGGATTTAAGCATGTGTTTAAAGGCAAACATATGCTTTAGAGCTATACTGAATAGGAGTGGTTTATTGAATCAAGGCTATAGACAGGTTAATAAAATGGGTTAATATATGCAATCTGGAAACAAAAATTAAGCAACGTGTTTCTAGAATATTAACATTACAAGCACTGCCCCATTCTAACTCAATTCCCCAGATTACTGCTGGATTCGTAACGCCCTTGACACTGTCGATCTCTCGTTTCTTGAAGAAATGCAGATTATTGTACCAGATTATAATCAGCTGACTAACACACAGCTCCACGCCAATGATTTTATCCAGAGCAATTCAAAACGATGTGATCTCACTTCAAAAGGAGCTCGTCCGCTAAAATTCATTTACAAAAAAAACAAATCTTCCACATCTTTCCACAGCCGCATGTCTACAATTCCCCCTTTACAAATACCCACGTGATGTGAATAAGGCGTAAAAGACATTGCACTGTTCTTCAGTATTTACTCTGGAAGTGGATCCACATAGGCGCTTGCTCTGTGACAAAAAAGTACGAGTTTGCGCTCTCAGACATTTCTTTTCAGTAGATCCTAAAACCTACTGTGAATATTTAAGCCAAGAGTAATAACGTGGTGTCATATACTCGCAGTATAGAGCAGTAACACTCCTCATTTTGACATCTGCCCAGACAGATGTTTAGAACGGAGTTCCTCGGATTCTTTCTTCTTCATTATTTATTTATTTATTTAAAGCTGGATGGAAAAAATCTGGGAATCATCTTTTATATCGAAGCTACTTAGTACAATTTAACTGTCAACAGTTTAATTCATTCAAATGTAGACTTACTGTGGAAGCCAACAACTCACATAAGCCTTCCACTAAAAACACGGGGAGGAAAAAAAAGAGAGCCTCCCAAAATTTAGCCAGCAAAATCCTGACCCCACCGGGGATATGACCACGTTTACAGGAGACACGAGGCGTAATGCTTTAGAAATCACAGTGTTTACTGGCAAAATTATCTTCCCATGGGCAACCTCAACACTGATGCTTAATAGAGATTTTGCCACTATTCTCCTTCTAACGGATGGCGCTGATTCTTCATCCGTTTTGCCCGTAAGTAACACCTCTGATAAACATCAACATGCACTCGTGCTTAAAGCAGTTACAGAGCGATCTTTTTATTACTCCCCATGTCTTGTGATTTCTGGGTTTGAGATTCATGTTGAAACATGCACATTACCACATGCTGACTGCCAAATTCATTACAATGTAGATCATGTTTTAGTGATATTCCTTTAAACAAAGTTAGCTTGATTTTTAAGTGCTTGCTGGTTAGCTTATTTATTATGAAGATTTGTCAGGCAGCACAGTTAAGTTAATCAGTAACCAATAAAAGATTTAAGTTCAGAGATATAAACTGCTTGATTTATTACTCACAAAGGTTTTTGGCTCCTCAACAGGAACTGAGGAAAACATGTTGTTACAGTTACTTTGGAAACCGATACCTTCTTATACCCTACTAATAGAGAGGAATCCGAGAGGGGGAACCTACGGTTCCCAGTTACGCGAACAGCGTTTTCCGTGCTATGTAAATACAGCCACAACACAACTCGCCTTGTTAGGCAACCCCGTTAGGGACTCAGGGATCTGTTTCACCCTTCGCATCAGCAGCTCTATCTCGCTCTGTGTTATGTTGCTTCCTTGTTTATAATTTTTGCAATCTTCAACAAAAATCAATCTGACCGCACTGTTTCCCAAGTAAAGGTGCCATCTGAAGGGTACTTACAGCAGCAGTGTTGCGTTACAATCTTCTCCATTATGTAAATCCCAAAGAAGAAAATCGCAATGTCAAATACAGTTAAAATTGAACATAAACTATCCCGCTGTAATTTTTTTTATCCTACTGAGCACGTCACCCAATCTCACTCCACAGCTGCTCTGGTGAATGTTAAGCAAGTTTTTCCCCTGCCCGTAGTCTATGAGCTGAGCACACAGCGTAATGTCAGCAAGGGCTGCCTGGGATAGGCACTGTGCAGGGTTTTCCAAAGGCCAGTGTCATTTTGGTTCAGGGTGACTGAGGCAAGTTTTCAAAAGCTACTTGGGCACCAAAGCCCAAGTGATAAATTCTGGGGGTGTTTAACCTGAAATTACACTTTGGTTTTAAGATCTCACTTTAGGGTGCTTCAGGGCCAGATACAGTCAAATACAACTGAAACTGGACTGTGAGCATCTCTGCCCGTCCTATATGCACCAAATAGAGCATGGATGTCTCAACACCACACAAAAACACTCAGCTTTGCTTGTGAGAGACAAGATCCACCTCCCCAGCCATTCAGACACAAGTGCTTCTATGTCAGTCAGCCCAAACGGTTCATCAAACTCATGCTCGTGTTCATACCATTATGAACACTCTCCCGTGGCCCCTGCGAGGCTCCAGCTCTGCTTTTGACCCTCCACACACACAAATGCCCCCACGCATATAGATTACCAAATAAATGATGGCCAAGAGTGAAGTGCAGTGTCAAACGTGCTCTCCATCAAGGCGTTGTGATGACATCACCATAAACCCAGAGGGCAAAGCTCTGTTGGTTTATGATGTCACCAGCAGGCTCCTCCAGGTTGCTGCCATAGTTCATGGTCATTACTTTCCATCCACAGGAGGCATGCAGCTGAGCCTACCTCCCCAGCTTCCTCCAGCGCTTTTTGGAGGGTCAAAATGCACCCCTTGGGAAGCAACCAAGGAGGTTCATCAGCTGCAGCTCCTCCCACACGTCCCACCAGCTGTGAGTCACTCATTCCCCTTCACTCCCTGCATCCCAGAAGGGCTCTGATCCACATCAGCTTTCTTTTCATGTATATATATAACTATTTTTTGCACATATATATGCACACATATTGCATACATATAGCACATATCCAGCTTATTTTACACACGCACATATATATAATAATAAAATTTGCATCTGTATTCCATCTCTAAATGCATGTTGTGTATCGATGTAACCTATCTGCAGCCAGTGCTTGCTGATGAGAGGGCTCACCACAAGAGCTGGGAAGAGACCCAGCAGGAGGGCAGAGGATATGGCCACCTCCCGTACAGGCTGGATGCTCATTCTTTATACTTTTTATTATTTTGCAGAGGAGGCACAGCTACAAAGGGCTCATTAACCCCCACCATCACCACAGCGGGCAGCAGCCACAAGCCACTGATCTCTGAAAGCTGCTGGATTTCCTGTGCGCGAAGATCTCTGACTACCTGCTATGGGGCAAACCACTGCTTTCCATCACCCTGGAGCAGAAGACGCAGCGAGGACATAGATCTGGCAGGAAAAATACTAGAAGATAGAACCTCTACTTGTCCCCATCGCTGATGTAAACTGGGGATCCCGCTCCTGCTTGTGTTCATTTCAGAGACAGGCAGGAAAGTGCATCATCTGGTGACTCTGGCACAGCCAGAGCAGCACACCACAGCTGGATAGCTGATCTGTGCCTCTCGCCTCGCTGAGAGGCCTACCACATGCTACGAAATGCTTTAATGTCCCCTTAACATGCCGTATAAATAATTTCCGTATCCATTCAGCCATGCTCACATGTGGTCCTTTGAAAGAGTTAAGTAAAAATTACAGTACCAATATATCTTTGAGATGAAACAATGACATTTATAGGTCATTGGAATCCATGCATTAATTAATTTTATTTCCTTTCATATGATCCATATGATGCCTTCTCGGTGCTAAATTTGGCCTATGGGGTTCTATTTTAGCAAAAAGTTTGAAAACTACAGTTGGAGGAAGCTCACCAAGTATCTGAGAGTTACAGGGAAGGGAAGGGAGAGTAAATAAACATGCATTCCCATAGCAACCCATTGCATCCCTTTTGGGTGCAAAAAACTCTTCCAAGAGGGAATCATAGAATCATAGAATGGCCTGGGTTGAAAAGGACCACAATGCTCATCTTGTTTCAATCCCCCTGCTATGTGCAGGGTCGCCAACCACCAAACCAGGCTGCCCAGAGCCACATCCAGCCTGGCATTGAATGCATCCAGAGATGGGCACCCACAACCTCCTTGGGCAACCTCCTCTGCGTGAAGGAAAGAGGCAAGGCGCCCTGATGTCCAGCCAGGAATGCGCCCGTAGGCTGGGGGTCACTACAGCAATCAGGTGAAAGGTGGTGAGGGAGTATCCCACCTCCCTCCCTCCAACATGTGGATCATGTCCACATGCCCCTTACTCCTTGGTGCCATCCGGAGACAGCTCTCCCTGGGATTCTCTATCTGAGAGCTGCGCAGCGCAAGCACGAGGAGAAAGAGGCCTTTTAATTGGCAACGATTAAATGTTTTGTCATTTAAGAGTTTATTCTATTAGTGATATGAGGGCCCTGATGTGATAATCTCCAATTATCAGTAAGGGAATGGAATGCATAAATCCCACTATGCAGCAACAACAGTAAATTAATGTGTTGGTTTTTCCTTCACGAAAGTAAGTTCCAAGTCCTGCTGCAGAGAGAGAGGTACAGAGGAGATCTCTGGTCAGCTTGTCCCAATCACTCTGAAAGCATTTGCAGCTTCTTTGCATGACTAAAGCTCAGCCTGGTAAACCAAAGGCCTTAGAAAATGGATAGCAAGGCCACAGCCCCATTCCATTCCCAAGGAAGCAGCAGCATTGACCTGGACTAAAGGAGGAATTTCAGGGAAGTGCTTCCCTCTGAAAAGCTGTTTTTGCATCCCACTATGAGCCAGTTTGTGTTACAGTGGGACGTGCACAGCGCAAATTGCAGCTGAAGCATCTCTAGTCCATCAATCTACAAGAAGATGGATCTAAATCCAAGACAAACCAACAGTGACATGGCTGTATAGGGGTCTGAACTCAGAAGCCCTTCCTACACCTCGTGGTGCAGGAAGCAGGCACAGGGAGCACGCTGCTCTTAAGGAGCAGAAGGAGGAACAGCTCAACTGGAGAACAAGTCCCAGTATTTTCCACACATCTGCGGATTTCCTTTGCAAATTTTACAGCATCCAGGTGACCCAGAAGATTTCATATTTAGTTAGCCTCTTACACACGTACCTTTATCCACACACAAGCCTGTTGTGTGTTGGACAACCAGCAAGAGAAGGAGAGGTTGGATGATTTGGAGGCTGCTTACCTTGCCAAGCTAGAAATGCATGGAGACAAATTAATATCAGTTGATAGAGACAAGCCAGTAGAGCTGAGCAAGTAGACCCTATCCAGAGAGAGAGGTGGGAGTAGAAAGAAGTGTCTTTCTACTCACAGAGAAGAAAGAGGCTCTGTCACTCTTGGTCAGAAGATGTGCCGGCAAGACAGAGGGCTGCTCGATGCTACTCCTTGGTTTCAGAATTACTGCCTACTTTCTTAACAAATTACTCCATTGACACTACAAAGAAAAGGACTGAGAGTGAAGGATAACACACCAGAGAGCCCCTAGACTGCTACTTTGGGTTGTAAGAGTCTAATTTCAGTAATCTAAAGCAAATTCAGCTTTCTCAAAGGCTGTAATGCAACCTATAAACCTCAGGCCCAGCAAGCATGACCGTGTGCCATCAAAGTGCAACATGGAAACAGCCACTCTATTCAACACCTTCCAAAACCTTTTATCCCCTCATTATAGGGTTGATACCAACTGTCTTTGATAGATGTGCGATGGGAGAGTACTTAGCTCCAGTAATGGGCTTTCTTACTCATCTCCTGCTTAGGGCTTGGCACTCACAGCAGTGAGACTTTGGTTTTGTTAGATGGGCTGATGTGATGTGACTTTTTAAAGGATGCACACCTTTATGTTCTAGGCAAAAGACAAGCACTGGGGCTGAAGGTCCTCCATAAGGATGGTTTTTCAGCAGCTGGAGCTATTCCTTGTGGCCCTGCAGGAGGGGCTGAAATCTCCAACCTTTCCACTGGAGCTGTGGGCACAGCAACCTTGCTCTGCATCAGCTGAGCAGTGTGCCTTCCAAAGGCAGAACTCAGGCTGCTTTTAATCAGAAAACTCACTAAAGTATATTGATCACCTGACTCACAGCTCATCCACCTGGGATTAGCAAGGAGAGGAAGGTGGGACTGGTGCTGCAGTGATACAGCAGCATACTAAGTACGTCAAACGCAGCACAGGGTCACATCCACCTCCAGGCTGCAGCCCCATGCAGCTTGAGGCAAATTTATGGCACATCCCTCCCTGCTGGGGCCGTGCCTGGTCCCATTTGGCAGAACTGTTGGCAAGGACAAGGACCACCCTAACACAGGACTTGTCCTAACACAGGATTGATGACACATCTCCTTGCTTGGATGCTGAGCAAGATCTGCATCAAATAATAATAATAATAATAATAATTTTTTTTTTAATGAAAGAAAAAAATATTGTCCTGCAACTGCCTTGTATCTTGCAGCAAAGCCATCCTCCAGCATAAGAAGGCTTTGCCAAATAAAAGATCCTCCAGCACCTACAGTACAGAAACAAGATAAGGGTTCCCCAGCCCAATGTAGAGGAAGCAGGAGGCAGCAGCAGCCCTGTGGGTCTTGGGAAGAGGACTCCCTCTTCCTTTTCCCCAGCACAAAGGTCTTCCAGCTGCTCCCGGCACGTCTGTGCTCAAACAGGAACTTCCATTGAGCACTTTGGACACTACCCCAGAGCAGAGCTGAGCTGCCACCAGCTTAGCACAGCCCACAGGGAGCCTGGTCCTCACTGCTGCCAGGCTCAGCAGAGGTTCAAGGAGATGCTGAGTGGGGCTAAGACCTCACTTTAACCTGTTCTGTATATGCTCTTCTCCTGACCAGGTTTTGGCCAAAATCCCACGCTAAGTACCAACCACCTTCCAGCAGCATCCCATCAGAATGAAGGCCTGACTGATTCACAGCCATACTCAACAGAAAGCCAAACCTGAGTACACCAGCAAAAGAAGGAGGCTGGAACTAACGAGTTCCAATCAGGAAAACCTTCTGTAAATGCAGGAGGGTAGCAGGAGGGCCGATGTGCCAGGTGGGAGGGCTGGTGCCATCAGGGAAGAGCTGCTGATTAATTGGTTAACAAAGCTCAGCTGTGAATTCCACTCAGGTGCCTCAGCCCCTGGGCACCACCTGCTGCCACGAGCTCCCAGTGATGGGGAAACTGAGGCACAGACAATAGACACATTGGATTCTGCTGTTCTCCGACTCTAGCGGGACCTCACAGCTCCCACCCATAGGGCTGAGCTACACCCAGCCAAGTGCTGTTCTCCTGCATCCCGTCCCATAGGCACCTGCACTGCAGCAGGGGACATTCTGGGGAGCTCGGAGCCCATTCAGCCCTTACAGTGCAGCAGCCAGAGGAGCGCAGAGCCACCGCAAGTTGAGCTGGATCAGAGTAGGGGTGAGCCCCTGTATTGCTGCAGGGTCAGGTGTTGCTGTACTGGTCCCTGGGCTGAGGCTTGGCCTCTGTGGCAAGGAAGAAATCCGAGCATTATTACTCTGAGGGTTTAAACTGTGCATAAAGCTCCGTGTGTGGTGGGTTTCTAAAAACAGACCCAATGGCTTGAGAACCTGCTCTGCAAAGCAATAAATGGCAGCTTGCGGGGGGATGGCCCAAACCTCACCCGAAATTGATGCAGAAGCTAAAGAAAACATCTCAACCACGTCCAGTGCTGAGCTGGAGCTGGGCAGCAGCTTTTGGGATGGATACATGAGTAAACGGAGCGGTGTGAGCCCACACCCCCAGGCATCGGTCCCAGAGAGCAGCATGCAGGTGGCCCGGGATGGCAGCCCCACGCTGCACACAGTTACGTGATGGGAAATGCGTGGTCTGACCGGAGCCGCAGCTCACATTGTGCCTCGGCAACTGTTTGCAGGGCTTTAGCAAACTCAGTGCAATTGCAAAGATAGTCCCGTTCACGTCTTTGCAAACGGTAAAAGCACGGGGTGTGCTTCTGCCGGCTCCAATCGAGAGAGCAGGAAAGACCTAAAGGGGAACGCGTTCCCGTGTGCTGGGGCTGCGCGGAACGGTTCCACTCTGCAGCCGCTTTGCTGGGAAAGCAGATCGGCTCCGGTGTTTGTGAACTACCTGAGAAGAAAAGCTGATCGAGGAGATTCCAATAAACCCGCGCTAGGAATAAATAAATAAATAAATAAAATAGATATATAAAGAACGCGTGAGAATGCCGGTTATGTGTCTTAACATTTCTTACTGAAAATTGCGGAGTAATCAAAAACGCAAAGCCGGCGCACAGCTGCGTGACGCGCCGCAAACGTCAGTCGGGGCTGAAGTCACCTTTCAGTTTGTTTCTGCACTGGGAGATCAGCGAAGGTGCGGGGAGAGAAGCGTTGGAACCCTCCAGGGTTCGTTTCTCACTTCGGAGCTCGAATTTTTCCCCTCTAAAAAAATCCTCAGCAAAAGGAAAGGGGTGTCTTTTTTTTTAAAAAAAAAAAAAAAGAGAGAGAGAGAGAGAGAGAAAAGAAAGAGAAGGAAACTTTAAAAGTTCCCCTGATAGTTACAGATGGTTTAATCTTTGGAACCTATTATGTGTTCATTTTCCCTTCAGCATTAATTACATATAATTACCACCACTTTACCCGTACCCTTTCAGAAACGAAATCTGTTTACGTTTTTCGCGTACGCCGTATCAACGCCCGATTCCCAGCGCGTCTCTCCCGGGATCGGGGCTCCCCTTCCCCGCCCCAGCGAACGGCGAACCCGGAGAGGAAAAAACCGCTTTTCTTTGGGTTTCTTTCATATAGCTTCGTGACTTTTAAACTCTGGAAACGATTAGGCGATCGGCCTTTGAAGAGAGACAGGCAACTCGCCGGGCCGGCAGCGGGACGCTCCCTGACGTGGGCAGACGGAGCTGCGCGGGATTTGCGCGGAGCTGTGGCCGTGGCTGCGGGCAGGGCTGGGGCGCAGCGGAGGGCCGGGGGCCGCTCTCACCTCTCGGCTCACCTTGAGAGCAGAGCGGAACGAAGGGGCCACCCCCTGGGGCTCCGTGTGAGCGGTCTCGTCCGTAGCACCGTGTTAACCGAGACCGATGGCTGCGGTCGGGAGATGGTTCTCACATCTCCGCTTCGCTCCCACCGATAAATAAAGCGCTGACCAGCCACCGGCGGGAGCGTTTAGGTCGAGCCTGCTGTCGTTATCTTTCTGATGAAGCCCTCGACCTTCTCTAGGCGCTCCCTGGCCGCAGGTGCGGAGCCCCAAAGCTCCCCTATGGGCACCCCCGGATGGGTGCTGTCCTATGGGCTGGATGTCCTCTCTGAGCCATCCCCCCTGCGGGTGGCCTTGAGCCTTTTTTGGGTGTCCCCACCCCACCTCCAGGCTGCCCGCACCCCGATACCTTCACCCTCATTTTAGGGGGCGGCCATAGAGGCGAGCCACAGCACTGCGCTGCGCCCTCAGCGCTCCTTTCCCCCCTGTTCCATAGGTGAAGGTTCGTCCGTCTGTATTTATTCACAACGCGGAGCAGCGCGGATGTTCCTTCCCATAGCGTTTTAGTGGGGTGATCCCTACTTGCTTTAAACCGAGCGGCTCGGAATAAACATCCCCATTCTGGTAGAAGGGTAAGGCCGGGAGGGGGGGGGCTTTTATTTATACCTTTGACATTTAAAAAGGCGTAATTAATTGGCGCTGCCCGCGTGAACGTGGTGGGGAGCGGCCAAGGGGGGGAAAGAGCGGAGCCCGCCCGGAACGCTGCGCGTTTTTTTCCCCCTTTTCAGAGGTGTCATCAATCACCGGGGTCGGAGGCAGCGGAATTGTAAAGATTCGATAGATTAAAATGCAAATGAAAGGTAGAAAAAGAAACATTAACGTGGCAATCAAAGATTTAATAATCGTAAATCACGGCGGGTTTTTTTCTTTCTTTCTTTCTTCTTTTTTTTTTTGTTGCAGCTGCAGTTTGCGTGGTTGTTGTTGTTTTGTTGTTGTTGTTGTTGTTTTTAATGTTTCAATCATCTTCGTTCTATAAATAAATAATTTCTGCAACGAGACCCGTTTCTCATTCTTTTAACCGTGGGCCGCTGCGCTCGGTATTGTTTATTTCTTAAGAAGAGCCCAACTGCGAACCTCCGGACCTGAGATGGGGGGGGAAGGAGGGGGAATTGCGGCGTTGGGTTCGTTCCCACCTGAAATCTCAGCGCCCCACCGCCGGGCGTCGGAAAAGCGGAGTAGTAGTGAAGTTAATTCGGAAACGCGGCTGTTTGTGCCGGAACGGAGGAGCGGCGTTCCGGTGAAGCCCGACGGGAGCACCGACCCTCATCCCCTGGCTAAGGAGGAGGGAGAAAACACAACGCGAAGGGGCGGGGGTGGCACCTCCGGAGCGCAGATCTGAGAGTTCGCACCCCCCGCCCCGCAGCCCCCAGTGCGGGGTTTTGCGGGGAGAACGGAGGGGAACGGCTCCTTTCGTCACTTCGGGGAGCACGGAGCGGAGTTCGTTCCGTGGGACTCGGGGTGAGGAAGGAGAGGGGTTGGTGGCGGTGCGCTGCGAAAAGAAATCTCCGTGGGGCGAAGGAGAGTGGGGGGAGAGGGCAGATGAAGAGAGGGAGGGCACGCAGAAGGCACGGCTCTGTGTGCTGCTGCCTGGCTTTGAGGCTTTGCGCGGCGCTGCTCGGCAGAAACAGCTCCCGAAGAACGCAAATTCTCGCCCCGGGGCAGGTAGTGGCCCAGCAGTGATTCGGGGCAAGAACTGACCAACCCTTTATTTTTTTTTTCCCGTCCCACTCAATGTAACCCCGTTCCCATTGCCTTAGCTGGGGCCTTTCCCCCCCTCTCCCGACCCCGCTCCAGGGGTCCCCAGGGCCGGCCCCGCTCCGGGCGCACCGGACTTGTTGGCAGCGGGGGGGGACGAGGGGGTCCCGCCGCCCCCCGCAGCCCCTGACCCCGACGTGCTCGGCGCGGCCCCATTGATCACCGCGGCCCCCACCCCCTCCCTTTATGAGATAATGCAATTACAAACATCAATAAGGAGCTGCGAGGGGAATCATTATGCGGTGACAGTGATAAATGACGGTGCAGAAATAGCATGCTTTTTTTTTTTTTTTTTTTTTTTCTCCCCTAACAATCCAGGGGCTTTGGGGGCTGAGCACAGTCACCAAGGTAACAGATGACATCCAAAATGGCACCAAAGGAAAAAAAAAAAAAAAGAACAGTCTTTCTTTCTCCTTTCACTCTTCCCCCCACAGCTCTTTTCCAAAAGAGTTACTCGGGGCTGCGGGAGCAGCTGCCGCACGGTCGTGCGCTCATTGCCACGGGGCGAGCGGGATGGGGGGGGCTCAGGGATGGGGGCACAGAGCTCCGGGTGCGGCACTGAGAGCCCCGCTGTGCCCCCGGCCGTGCCCGGCGCTCACCCCCTCCGCTGCCGCCTCCGGGACGGGAGGAGCGCGGAGTTTCCGCGCAGCAGCAGCGCTCGGAGCGCGCTGAACACTGCACGGCCCCAAAGTGCTTCAAAGTCCCAATGGCTGGGAGGGAGGGTAGGGGCCGCAGCGGACGGGTGGGGTCCTCTCCGCACCCCTTCGCGCACCGCGGGGCATTCCCAAGAACAATAATAATAATAATAATAAAAACCCGAAATAATAATAATCAAACAGGTTTTAAAATTGTAATTAAAAATATCGACATGAAAAGGATGAGCAAAACCTGCCCGGAGGCCGAGCAAACTTTGTCCCGGCGGCCGAGGAGGAGTGCCCCCCGCGGCACTCTCCTGAGCCCCCAAGAGATGGCAGTCGAAGCCGCCTTTCCTCCTCCTCCTCCTCCTCCTCCTCCTCCTCCTTCTCCTCCTTTCTCCGCGCAGCGTTGCGCGCAGTCCCGCGGGGCGCGCACCCCCCCCCCCCCCCCCCACCGGGCCCCGAGGAGCTCTGAGCCGCAGCCGGGCCGCCCCCCCCCCCGGCCCCCCCGCGGCCTCCCCCGGAGCCCTGAAAGGAGGGTAGCTAGGAAACAGCGAGCGGCCCGAAAAGGCGGCATTTCCAACGTGTAAAATGTTCTTAACGGAGCCATTGAGAGAGTGCAATAAGGCGTGAGGGGGAACTAATCTCCCCATTTAAATGTTTGTGGCAATTTTATCTAAATGAATTTTAATGCTAAACGAGGGATAATTCCCTATTTGTAACCCGTTTACTTCTCTTTCCTGTGCCTCTGAAGCCGTCGAACATCGGGCGATGAACAATAACAATAAAAATACTGTCGAGGCATATTCCTCGTTTCGAGCGGGTTCTAATTACAGCTGATTAAACGTCTTGGGATGGGGCGGTGGGGTTCGTCGGGGAGGTGCTCCCCCCACCCCTTTTTCCACTGCCCCCCCCAAAATAAGGTCCCACGGAGGAAGGGCCGTGTGGAGAAGGGACGCGTGTGCCCTCCGCGCAGAGGGCGGTTTGTTTGCGTCTTTCGAGAAACATTTTAAAAAAGAAAAAACAACAAAACAAACCAAAACTAAAAAAAAAAAAAAAAAGAGTGAGTGGGGTGGGGGCGGGCGGGGGGGGGGGGGGAGAGAAAGGGAGGGAGCAGAAAGGGAGCGGCATTCATTCACGTTTTGGCAGAAAAGTGTCATTGTGGCTCTGACAAAGCCGGAGCCGCGATGGGCCGCCTCTGCGAGGTGCGTCGGCCCTTTAAAAAAAGGGGGAAAGAAGAAAAGTGAGAGTTAAAAAAGAAGGAAGGGAGGGGGAGGAGATGCGAATAAGGGTGGGAGGGGGGGGAAGGGGGAGGACCCCACTTTGGTGGTTTGATTCAGAGTGCTGCGCTGCCTGCTCTGCTGCGCCCTGCCCGCGCTCTTATCGCAGCATCAAAGCATCACCGAATCGTTACTGTTGGAAAAGACCACGAAAAGCATCGGGTCCGACTACCGACCCAACCCCACCGCGCCCAGCTCCTGCTTCCTGCCCCTACCCTGCTGGGGACACCCTGGGATGCGCACTGCCCACACCTGACCCCACATCGCCAACGCGTTCCCACTGAGATGAGAGGTGGGGGGCTGGAGGTGTCCATCCCTTTGCCTTTATTCAAACATCGGTGCCATTTCCCGACTTGCACCAAGCACTTGGCTTCCTCTTGCTGCGATAGCTGTGATTTCATGGAAGCTCCGAGCACGCAGGCCTGGCTCACAGCAGCGTGCAGCCCCCGGCCCGCAGGAGCCCCCCGTGCAGCACTTGGCATCCTCACTGACAGCCATTTCCCGGCCAACATTTCCAAAGTTTGATTTTCCTCCTCCCTTTATGTGCTCAGTTCCAACTCAGCGTAGCAGTGGCTCAAAAAATGTAAGCTGCGCATTAGAACTGTAATTTTTTCTTTGGAGGGGGGGAAGGAGGGAGTTGTTAATACTATTCACCAATTTCTTTGCGGAGAACTAACAAACACCCTACGATATTTCCTAACGGGCAGCATCCTGACAGCTCCCCCCCCAAAAAAAGCTTCCTTATGCAGTGCATAATTGCCTATACATGCTTCAAATGTGAAGCAGCTACTCTGATGTCCAGCAGTGGTGGCACACCTCTGGAGCTGGAAGGGTTCTGGAGCTGCCCGACTCCCAGCTGGGGCAGAACTGCCACAGAGAGCAGAGAGGGGCAGGAAACAAATTTTGCAAGCAGTGGAGTCACCATGACAAAAAATAATTTGTTTTTATTTTAGATTCAGATTTCATTACTGCACTCAAACTACTACAACTGGGCTTTGAGTTATTATACAATCCAAACTGTTTCAATCAGAAACTCTAAGACTCAGTGTGCAATGATTATTATTAATAATAATTAGCTCCTTGGTTTCTTGATAGAAAAAGGCTATCAACAAGCATTTGTTTAACCACAACAAAAGTATAATTAGCTTATCCCACTTAGTAAATCTGTATGCATGCCAACTCATACCAAACTGCTACTTTTACAAAAAATTGCAATAATACAGATCATTTTTCCAGTCCTTTTTGCACAAAATTTATTTACAATGTATACATAAATGCTCCATGATGGGACTATGGAAAAATGCACACATGACCGATGCTTTGCCCAGAAAGAAAGTCAACATATTAAAAATAAATCTTCAGTCCATGTTTCGAGCTGCATAAAACAGGAAGTGATGTACAAGGTGGTGGTTGCTGCATGGGGACAACGATGCTCTGATGTGACAATTAGGCTTCAGATACACTGCCTTTCCGTTTCCATGCTTCCTCCTACCAGTCTCCTTAAGACACTGCCTGCAACAGCTGATTAATCATTGTTGATGACTGCAGTTTTTCCCATCCTTCCCGATTTACATCTGTTCAGGCCAATTCAAATATGGTGAGTAAATGAATTAGACATGCAAATTCACGCCCCGGGCTAGAAAGAGAGAGAGAGAGACGGAGAGAAAGGGAGAGAAAGGGAAGAAAGGGGGAGAGAGAGGAGGAGGAGAGAGAGAGAGAGTGTGCATGGCTGAAATCCTAGGATAGAAGAAAGATTCTTCTGCCTGACATAGTTATTTTAATGCTCTAAAAATCCTGCAAATAAGCCCTTTCTGTCATTTGCAGGATGAGTGTAAGGCTTCTTTTCAATGTAAGGAGGCTTCTGGAGGAAGTGAAGAGCTATGGAAACAACACACATAGTGTGGAAAAATTTCACATTTTTTTTTAAAAAATCTATAAGAAACAACGTAATATGGATAACAGTATAATAGCATTTTACAATATTTCACTCTTTGTTCTCTTAATGTCTTATATAGGTATTTAGCATGTCCCCAGAAGTTGTCTTCAGTCGGTGTTTTCCTGCTTGTCAGGGTCCCTGTGAGGAATAGGAACGTCCCTTGGTCCAAAGTCGACGCCAAGAATGGAACTCCACAGTCATTGCAGAAAGACAATGTTTGAAATCTGCCGTCTCTGCGGACAGCGCGCATTCGTTCCCTTAAGCTACTGAGCATGAATGTCCATCACTTGTCCGCTCGCCGCCGGCTCGCCGGGATGAAGCATTGTGGGGCTGGATGCTGACATGGGCATTCCGGGGTGGGGTGGTCCTCCATGCATCATCATCGCTGGGTGGTGAGGGTGTCCAGGAATGTAGGTATGCATGGGGGGGCCGTGACGCAGCTGAGCGGGATGGGGGGGCATCTGGGGCGGGGTATAGCTTGGCTGTCCCATGTTCATACCCATTGGACTACCCCGAGACACATAATCCCCTGGCACACTTTGCAGCCCTGCGGAGAGAAAGAGGCCAGCGTTGGTCAACAGCCATTTATTCACTGAGCTCGCCAGCCCCGCTACTTTGGATCCATCCGGAGTCTTTTCACCATTCAAAGATGGACTGTACAGCGAGCACATACACCGCTGCACAAAAGCCTCATATGAAGCTGAAATGGATAGGATTGCTAAGGATGATGTTAAATCAAACCTGTATTTTTAAACACACGCACACACACACACACACACACAAAATCAATGACAGTTATCAATTAATTCTTTCCCTACGATCACTTCTGTCTGAAAAATCAGACGCACAACTCAGTCAACCTTTCAGGGGTTGGGAGAACAATAAGAAAAATTGGACCTAAAACAATAAAACCTCCCGCTTTCCGTGGGCCTCTGCCTTCTGCTTGGATTGCTGGAGCTGATGGGAACTGACAGGTGTATTGTTTCGGAGAGCTATAAGCTCCATAATCATCAAGGGTGAAAGGCATACGCTATTGCTAAGTAGGTTCAATTGGCTTTAGTTCTAAGTAATAGTGCACCGTGAATGCTCCGAACACCTTGGAATCAGGTCTCAAGGCTCTAGCAATGAATAGCTGCTTAATCTAGCCTAAAGGAACATTTTTGAACTAATGAAAATTGCTTATAAAATATACTGTACTCACAGCTCTTTAATCAAAAAAGATGATAATATTTTTTGTAATAACCTATTAATTTAATTGGTCACGAAGCATAAAATACATCATTTAAATTTAATTGACCCAGAAACTAAGAAACAATATTTAAATTAACTAAGCTAGAAATTTCCATGGTGAGGTAATAAGGCTGTTGCATTCCCAAGCTCGGTGGAATGTTTGCACAGCTAATTGTTAAAACTTTGTTCTGACTCGCACCCAGCGAAGACGACTCCCAGATACCCTTGGCCTTGGGAACCTCAAGTGCTCTCCTCCAATAAGCAGGGGAGCAGCAAGGATGTCCAAATAACTGCTCCTAACTCCAGCAACAAAGCGAGAGAAACAGATTGGGTATCGTTTGGGCATGGTACCGGTGCCTTAGTGTTTCAAGCTGCTTTACTTCACTTCTTCTTCTTTCTTTTTTAAACAAAAATTTGTATAATGTATTTTCCCCTATAAAAAGACAAGAGCCCCCAAAAAAAAAAAAAAAAAAAAAAATCTGGGACAGTTTTTCTAGGCTTTCTTCACGAGGTCTGCCACTGAAGATTGCATTAATGATCTCTATTTTTGTATACTGAATAAGTCAAATCCATTTGTCACACTGCAAGTGATGGCATACTTAATTTGGATATAGTCAATTAGCCTGGGCTAAGCTCCATAGCCTGCTGTGCACACCTCTATTTTGTATTCTCTCTTTTTCCTTTGCCACACGTAATCCCATTATGATGGACAGACAAAGAGAAATAAACTTGAAAAAAAATCAAAGTTTCGTTGATCGCCTTCCAAAACGTAACCAGCCCTAAGTGAAGCCGCTGTTTATTTTACCTAAAAGAAGTCTCTGTTTGGCTTTTTGGTGTCTTGCAGGTTAGTGTAGAAATGTAACTCATGCATCAACTGCGGTTAGACAGATTTATGACACTTTGGGGACATGCTCTTTCCTCTCCCTGCACTGCTGCAGACTGCTTACATTTTGCAAATCAGTCTGTTGCCATGACGACTCGCTCCCCACCTCCCGGCTGTTTCTTGTTTTGTCATGTGGTCAGCGCTGTGCGATAGCAACGCGCAGAAATGTGCATCGCGCGCGGGGCTCGGGAGCTGGCAAGCTTGCTCAAACCAGAGGGAAAGGAAGGAAACCGGAGGAGACCAGGCGCGGGATGGAGAGGAATGAACAAGCATGAAGCTATGGGCAAGGAGAATGTAGGGAAATGCACAGAGGAAAAATATCCCTGGAACAAAGTGAGAACAAAGACCCCATTCGTACTTACTTCCCCCTGGCTTTGCCATTGGGTACCTAGGTGAAGGTTACATGTAGTGCCACTGCCCCTCCATGCCCATATTCATGCCCATTCCACTCATAGGTCCTAGAGGGAGAGAAAAATCCAAGAAGATGCCAGGGAATGAGCAAAGTCAACAGATAGCGCCGAAAGCCCCTTTTCCAAACCGCAGCCCTCTGAAGGAGCATGGTGCCCTGGCGGCGCGGGCAGAGGACAGGCAGCGAGGCAGGCAGCGGAGCGGGGCGAAGCGGGCACCCGGCTGGGCCGGGCCTTACCTGGCGCTCGGATGCCCATGTGCTGCTGGCCATCCATCACGAAGCCTCCCATTGGCTGCCCGTCGGGGTTGTAGGGCGTCCCTTGGCTTACTGAAAGAACACAGAAGAGGGCTTGTCAGCAGCATCCCAAATGGTTGCGTTGGGTCAAGGCACAACCCCAGCACCCGTGGACTATGAGGGAATCAAAAGGATGACCACCACCATGGGCTCAAAAAAGAGAAAAAAACATCTACTGTTCAAATTAGGTGGCCGTGCTGACAAGCCTGCAGGTTTCAGGCTTAATTTCCTCCTGCGAGTTTGGAAGTAAATGAAGTTGGCCATCAGAAAATATTGAGACGTGATGAGCTCCGGCTCCAGCTGCTGCTGCTGCTGACGTCAATGCCAAGACCTGTGCAGGGGCTGGATTTTACGACTGGAACAGTCACACTGAAATCCCAGTGTGTTAAATTACGTCCATGCACTTTTACAAGAGTGGGATCTGAGCATGTCCCTGCCAGAGATTTACCTCTAATGGCCAAATAATCAGATGTGCTCGAGGAGAAGGCGCTGCCCAAAGGCATCTTTGACAACGATGGATTTGGATAGCTTGGCAGAGAGGCTCAGCAGTGGAAATGGTAAATATGGCCAATAGTTAAAAAAAAAAAAAAAGGCTCAGGGTAAAGGTAAATACCCACAGCGAGCTGCAAGCTGTAGCCCCAGGCGGGACCAGAATGTGAAAACTTTGGATTAAAAAAAATCCCCCAAAAGGGAAACCCAACCACTCCAAGATCCCAATAGATACTAAAAAGAAGAGATGAGAGACAAAGGGACCCTATGCAAGTCCCAGTACCTAAAGCCTTGGTTTTAACTGTACATTAAAATCTGGCTTCAGAAGTAAGCTGCCTTGGGTTATTAAAGCACATAAAGCTCTACCTCATTGAATGTCTTTGAACTTTACTGAGTCCCACAAGCGATTCTGACCCCTCTGCCCTTTTGACAGGTAATAAAGTTTACAGCAATTCCACACCAAGCCATGCACCAGGGAGTGGTCACAGGAGCAGAAAAAGCTGGGAGGGAGAACTCAAAACAAATGCAACAAAAATAGGAAGAATATTAATTCCGAATGTGTAAGGAAGGTCTGGTCATTGAGCAGGTAATTCTAGTTTCTTCTTTGAATTTTACTGACTTTTCTTCCCCAAATATTTTAATCATGGAAAACGATTGCTGTTGAATTAAACAAAGCTGGTCTTATTTTAATTGTCAGTCACTCCCAGTGCTCATTTCTCATTTATTTACCAGGTAATGGACCTCCCAGTGCATGGCTCGAGGATGGGTTTTGCCTGCGTGACTCAAATACGGTTACTACTAGGGACTTGCCTGCTCGATTGGACTGGTCTATCATGGGCTGAACTATTCTTCTTCTAGCATTAATAAACCTGCAACAGAAAGAGTAAAGTAGTCGGTTAGGGAAGGGCCAACCCCGAGCCTCACCCCGACACCGCGCTCCGTCAGGCTGGCGCGGGCTCAGACGCAGCCGGCCCCTGGCCCCCGCTGACCCCTGGCAGCCCAGGCTTGGGGTTTGGGAGCTGATTTATGTTGGCCTTCTCTTACCACAGTTGGACACTTCCATTGCATCTTTTCACAGGGGAATTAGCAGAGTTTCCAGGAAACAATGCCAGCGACACTCTTGGCGATTCAGAGCAGGGCACAAAAAGTGGGTGACGACGGAGGGATGCTCATAAGGGCATCTGCTGCCTCCTCCTAATTAGTGGCATTTCTGTCTCATGTCCTCTGACTTCTTTTTGCAATTTTTATTATCAAAACCTTCCCGTACCTCTCGCAAACCTAATTCTCTTTTAATGCCCACTATTAAGATAATGAACTGTGATGGCAGAGCACCATCAAATGAGGGAACGTCTGGAGTTTTATCGCCACTAAGTCACACTGCTGGGGACTTCAGAGCCCTGCATTCCTCATAGCCATTTCTTGGTGGGTTTTTTCCCCCCTCCTTCTTTATGCAAAGTCTGAGGGGTCAAGGCGAGGTCATAGCTTTACAGTAATTGAATTTATAATCCTGTTTTCTCCAGCTAGGCCTGACCATTTACAGCAAACATCTTGTTAAACTGTAATTACTGGACTACTGAAAATTCCCCCCCGAACAATGAAAAGCAGATCTTTGGAAATAAAAAAGGTACAGTCCTTTTTACAAACAGCCCTCTGCAACCGCACTCCTCCTGGTTTTTAGCTCTTTGCCCCAACCTTGTAATGCTGATTTGGGAAAGAGATACTCAAAATTATTTGGAGAGAAACAGAAAGAGGGGGGAGAGCACAAGTGCCCCAGTCTGCTCTGCACAAGTCCTGGTGGCACTGAAAGCAGAAACTCAAAGTGTGGCTGGAAACCCGTCCCACCAGTGTGTGCCAGAAGAGCTGCTTTTGTGGTTTTGCTCATCAGAAAGCCTCATTAAAGCCACCTGGAAAAAATCTCCCCCGAGATTTACTTATGGCATTGCAAAGTCTCAGAACCAGTCTCTAAGTTCTTTAAGAGAGAAATAAGAAAAAAGAAGGGTAAGAATAGGTAAGGCCACATCGCAATTAGAAAATGTGATGCTAAAGCACACAAAGGGAGACTTGGTGCTTGTTTTTGTTGCCTTTTGCTACGGCTCAGCAAGGGTTCTCCTGCAGCCAAGATAAAGGCAGTGGGATGCAATCTGGGGTGCCTCCTATCTGCTTCTCATCACACAAATGCCTGCTAACATTAATCAAGATGTTGGGTGCTAATCAAGGCGGTTTTGAGGAAATGGGCTCAAAACCTTCCACGACACAAAAACCCAAATTCCGTGTTCTGGAAACCTTACGCTCAAACTAGGTCATGTGTTGCCAGCAACAGTATTGTGTCAATTTTTGGACACACTTCCACCAAGAAACCCTTCACTCCAGCCAACGGTGTTGCAAATCAGTTTATCATTATCTTGTACAAACCATGAAAATCAGAATCATGTGAGCAGAAGGTTAGACTAATTCTCCTTTCTCATTATAAGCACAGGTGTAGCACAAACACCATGTGAAATAAGCAATTAAAAAAATCTGCTTTTTTTCCCCCATTAGCTGCCTTAGCTCCATGACCAATTAGAAAATTGTTTAATATCTGTAATCTGCATTTGCAGAAAGCAATTTTCACAGCAACTCTCCCAAGTAAAACAACAACACAAAGCCCTGTGCCCCAGCCATGTCTTTTTGCAGCCGCTGGCAGTACTGCTCCTTCCTCCCATTGCAGGACCTCAGGAGCTGGCACTGAAGCTCCAAATGGTTCCAGACCAAAGAGACACACAGTGCTAAGGATGCTCACGCAAACATCACAGCCTCCCCCTTCTCCTCCGAGCGTTTTTATTAAGAACGAGGCTCTCATTTCAATATTTAGCACAATTATCCAGCTGAGGTGACTACAGCAGAATGTATTTTCACCTGTCTGCCCTATATTATTATTTGGGATGGCTGCTTTAAACGCATTTCAAACACAGGTACTTAATAGTTCCCTTCTTCCTGTGCATTCCTCTAAGTATTTTATAGAAGTGGCTGATCTGCAAAGCAGCCCTGTGTTTGGATGTCTTCGGGGTGAATTCAGATGCAAGAACATTTTCCTTCTGGGCAAAGTAATAAAATGACATTCTTGCTCCTCCCACTAGAAGTCAAACTGAGGTCAGCTCCCCATCCTTGTATCTGTTTAAATAAACTGGTCCAGCTGTTTGTTTCCAGGATGCCCTTTAACCTTCTGTCCCATCCTCCCTGCCTTTGTAACAGAATGCTTTACTTTGCATTATAGTAGACTCCAAACTACTATGCATTAAAAAAAAAAAAAAAAGTATTTGCTTTCAAGTTTCTTCCTGCATCCCAAACCTGGAATTCATAAGAAGCCATCAGATTAAAACTATTAATGTGCCTTGCCTTGAGAGAACACAACGCAGTGCTGTTACATTTATAAATCACATTTGTGAACTCTGCAAAGCGGAGAGCTAGCTCTGGCTGCAGAAATGTGCAGCACAGGGACAATTTCTTCATGCTCTCTGCTGCTTTCTTTGATAGAGGGGCTGAGATCTCTTGATCACGCTTGGACTTTCTGGAGTGCTGGGCTGATATAACGTCAGCAAAAAACGGTGGCACAGAAAAGCAAATGGGAAAACTCTCACTGCCCCTTTTCCCATAGATTCACACTCACTTATCTCGAGGATAGGAAACCCTGAACCACACTGATTTTCACAAGTTTAGAGGAATTAAGACCTAAAGTATGCATCCACATATTAAGAGCTATTTACATTTAGTAGTCTCAAAATACAACTAGGCATAAAACTCAAAACCACAGCATAACATTATTGACATGAGTAAAGATCCACTCAGGTTCTAAGGGTTGCACAGAGGGTGCATTTCTCCCCATACCATTGCTCTGCACATTGCTGTGCTTGCTCTGACAAGTGCATTCTGCTTATTCTTTCCCCAGTGAGCAGCATCCATACTGGAATAAACAGAACATCTCCAGCACATGGCTTGCACCCACCTCCCAGCAAAACCACGTGCAGCCAACTGGCTCTTTGGCTCTGGGTCGTGTGTTTTTCTCTTTGCAAGGGGAAGGATCTGGCATGGAGGAACTGTTTGAACAGTTGGACAGTTGGGCAAACACAGAAATCTAAAGACTTTTTTGTTGTTGTTGTTAACTTTTCATTGCCCTGCTGGTTGTGAGGATGGCACTTTGCTGCTATGCCCCAACAAGCAAGCAAAAAGAAGCCATTACACCTGCCCAATCCCAAGTCAAGGTGCAGGAAACACTTTTGTGTCCTTTACATTTTGGTGGCATGTTTCCCCTTGCCCTGCGCCCCGATCCATCTCTGTCTCATGGCAGAAACCAGCCTGGAGCGATGCCCAATCTGCACCACACTCCGACCTTCAGCTTGGCCACCCTGTCACCACACACCAGTTTTGTTTCTTCCCAGCAAACAGCTCATGGATGCTGATGACAAAAGGCTGTTTTAGCTGGACATTGCCAGCAGTAATAGCAGCCAGGGAACAGGGATTTTCGGAGGGTCACCAAACCCTGGGGAAGGCACAGAGCGCTGGGCTCAGGTTACAGCCCCAGTGACATTTTTCCGCACTGATCTGTTCTTTCTCCCCTCGTGTCTCACTTCTGTAGAGTGAATAAAACGAGGCCATCCTTTGCTGTCATAGTTTCCAAAGTCACCTTTGCTCAAGAATCGTCAGAGCGACTGCGAGGACTTCCAATGTACAACTCTGGAGTGAGATTACCCAGCCTTAGCTGTCTGAAGGTGCTGCTGGGGACTCAGTGGTACATTGGGTTTTCCCTCCCCCAGCCTCCCAGCAAAGACAGCGCCACTCCAGTACTGACTTCTGGCACTGTCAACTCCATCCCAAAGTGTGGGCTACCAGCCAGAAGTCTGTGTGCAATGGCAGTGCCAGGAAGCCTCCCAAATCCCTCTGCCTCATCTCAGCTCTGAGCTCCCCTTGGCAAACCACGCTTAAGGAGAGTAATACCTACAAACACCACGGCTAAAATGTCTCTTGTCCCTACGAAAAAGAAGTGATAACCCTCCTGACAACAAACAAACCATCATTTTTATAACATATGCCAAAGTAGCCAGAGCCCTTCAAACGGGCCAATACTTCACTTGTAAAACCAGTCAGGGTCTTTTTCACATATGGGGATCCTTCATTTTTACCCCAATGGAACAACTTTCTCTATTCAGCACTTAATTCCTCAACTCTTAACAGGTTTATCTTTAATAAAAACAATTTAAATGGAAAGTGTGCAATAAACTGGGATTGTTACACTTGAGTAACCATTTTATTCCTTATTTTAACATACTTTCTTTTTGGGCATTCATTTTCCAGAGCTTTGCAAAGAACGAGCAAAAGGAAAAAAAAATAAAGAAATAAAGTAACAAAATCCATAAATTATGGCAGAATAATGTCAAGTGTTTTAAAAACAGCCTTAGAAACAAAAAGCTCCCCTGTAATTATGAACTGAACAAATAACCGCCGACTTTTGAATGGTAATCACATCTCCCCACTCCTAAAATGAGAAATAGATGTGAAAAGGGTGCTTACAGACATTATTAGAAAGTTCTGATCCTGAAGTCAGTTAGTGAGCTTAATGACCCGTAACTACCAGTCATTAGCAACCCATGCTCTTCCTACTCCCTTTATTTGTAATATATATATATAAATATACACATACATATATAAGAAAATCCAAGACACTCAAGAAATTTGGTTCAGTTTAAAGTCAGACTTTCTGAAGTCATGCTTGGCAGCTTCTCTTGGTTTCTCCTCCTCCTGTGAAAGGAAGACAGTTCAGGACTGCAATGCATCACCCGCAACACTAAATGGAGGTAGGGAGGGAAAAAGGCTCACGGGCTGCTCAGCACCCACTCTGGATACCCAATGCTGGGGTAGGCTCCAGTATGTCCATCCACTGGGAACATGGGAAGGGCCCTGAAGGCTCTCCTCTTCCCCCTTGGGGCTGGCAGCCTCAGCCCCAGAGACTGTATACAGGGCCGTGGGTGTCATGGGACAACTCTGAAGAGCGGACAAATAAAATACTATGCAAAACGAGTGATGAAAAACCACTAATTAGCTGACAAATTTGATGTAAAGCACTAATGAAAGCCACGTGTGGTTCTGCAATTTAGTTTTAAAAATAGCTTCTGACTTCAAGCATTACTATGTGACCCCACCGATGTATTCATGTTGTGCATTCAGAAAAGTTGCTTGAAAGCAGGAGAGTGCTATTGAATCTCTTGCAAGCCAACCCTGCTAATGTACAGAGCACATCAAGCGCAAAAATAGAAAGCAGGGAGCTGGGATCAGGTAGGCACTCCCTGTGCAGAGCCAGCCATGCCCTACATTCAGCTAGCTCTACCTGTGGCTATGTCCTATGCTCGACCCCCTGTCAAGCCCTTTGTACTGCCTTTCTCTTCTGCTCTATCCCACAGCTCCCTGTCGCACCACCTCTGTTCTGCCCTCAGACAAAGTCCTGCTCAAGTGGAATCCCACTGATGATGGGCCAGGTAAAGCTCCTGGGCTGCTCCCCACGGTGCCCCAGAACCCAGCAGATGCGGGGCTGTGCTGGGGGGGCCCACGGCAAGCTCCTTCCCTGACACTGCAATTCCCTTGTGGTGCAGAGCAGATGTAAACTCGCCCTCAGCAGCCAGATGATGTAAGGGGAAATCTTTAAATGGCAATGTGCCAGCAGGGCTGACCTCCTGTCTCTTCCCTACTCCCAAATCCCAGTGCAGCTGTACTCTGTTGATCTCCGTGTGCCACAATTAGCCTTTAAGGAATATGGCAAGGATTCATCCAGCAGAGCAGTGTTAAGGCTGCTCTAACTCACGCTGATTCAACACAGTGCTGGATCTGCAACACGCTGCCAGCCAAAATCTCTCCCACCCCAAAAACACTCGCACTGCATAGGAGCCAATGGTGCACAGGCAGATCCGCAGTCCCTTCTCCACTGTGGAATTTTCCTCTGTTGATTCAGCAGCATCTTTTATTTAGGCCACTGTGGTGATCTCTGGCCTTCCTCCTGCCATACACGTGGGCCACAAAGATGCTCAGAGGACTGGAGCACCTCTCCTGTGAATGAGGAAGCTGGGTTTGTCCAACCTGGAGAAGGCTCCAGGGAAACTGTATAGCAGCCTTCCAGTATCTAAAATAAGCCTACAGTAAAGCTGGAGAGGGACTCTTTATCAGAATGTGTAGTGACAGGAAAATGGGAATGGTTTTAAACTAAAAGAGGGAAGATATAAATCAGATATTAGGAAGGCATTCTTCACCATGAGGCTGGTGAGGCACTGGAACAGAGTGGCTAGAGAAGCTGTGGATGCCCCATCGCTGGGGGTCCTCAAGGGTTCTCAGAGCAAGATCTAGGGGAAGTTGGCCCTGCCCACAGCCAGAAGGTTAGGACCATATGATCTTCTAGCCTAAGACATTCTATGATTCTGCGCTTCTATGGTCTAAACACAGGGGTACCTCCTTTGAGCCCTCAGGTTCCCACGCATCAAACTTGGAGCAGTGTTCAGCCAGCTTTTTTCCCCACTCATCCCTACCTACACTGGGTATGGCACCGGAGCTGGAAGCTATTTGTGGTTCTCCAGCCACAATAGGCATCCCATTACCAGCTCCTTCCAGCCTGCGGAACAAGGTAAAGCCAACCAAGGGTCACCAATAAATTGCTCACCAAAGAGGCGAGGATCTAAAAACCTATTTGTGGGACCTGCAACTTGCACATGAGATCGGCTTTGGTATGCTCTGGTCTATACCTTGAGGCAGTAGCTCGGGGTGGATGGGGGAAGCTCTTAATTCCTGCGGTCAGGCCCTCCCTACCATGGCTGAGACAACAAACACGCACATGTTGGTGTGCTCTGTGTGATGTGGGCACCTGGGAAACTCGTTTGAAATGATTTTTTTTTTGGCTGAAACCACAAAGGACACAACTCTGAATCACAGCCAACCAGAAAAACAACCACACACTTCTTCTGGATGAATTCCCCCCAAGATATCCTACATCAAAACACTGTTGTCCAACCGCTGCTGATCACCTACTTTGTGATCTGCTTTACCTAAACATGATTTCTCATTAGGTGAAGTAATTCATTTTGCCTATAATCCTACTCCTGATGGTATTTTATTTGGGGAAGCAGAAAAGACATCCATGGAAAGCAATGAAAACAAAACACGCGCGGGGAGGTCAGAGGAATGTCAAAGACAAAAGGAATTTGTAAGACCATGGGACACGTAAAGCTCAGCCCCAAGATGGGATGAACTAAGGAGTACAAACCGTGCTTATAAACCAGTGAGGAGCTGCACACCTCTGGGATAAGCTTGAGCTGAAAAGGAGCAAATGATGCCTCGTTTTATTGCTAGCCAAAAAAGCCACAAAGACTACAGTGCCTGGGCAGAAAAAAAAACAAATAATAACCCATGAAACTGTTACATGACCTAGATTTCATTGAAGTCTGTGGAATGTATTCCTTCCACAGCATCTGCTGCTCTTTCTTTTCTTTTCTTTGAAAAAGGACAAGAACACACGGAAGCCTCGTTAGCCTTAATGCCATTAGAACCAGCCATACCTCCGTCACACGACATCATTTGAGGGCTTCCCCTGCCTCAGAAGCAGTGCTTCTGGCTGCATTTCATTTTTGAGCAGGGAAAATTGTTTTATCCAACAAGGAGGCAACATTTGCCCCATTTTTAATATTTCAGGCTGACTTTTCAACCACTCAGAAGCGCGGTTTGTTTCATGCAGGTGCAGCCCGAAGCTAGCTTATGATGTAAGTGAGAGAGGGGGTCTCTGAGGGCACTTTCCCAGAGTGCACAGTGCTTAATGCTGCACGCCAGCCTCAGCCACTGTTGACACAAAATAGGTGGAGATCAGGTCTGTGCAAGCACAACATACCAGAAAGACAAACCATCCTTAAAAACACTTCAGGTAGATTTGACAAGAACAGACTAAAACCTGACTTGCAAAGAAATGGCAATCCATTGCTCTCTCCTTCTCTCTGTCTCTCTCTCTCATTTTGGGATATTGAGGCTACTTTTTCTGATGGAACCATCTAAGAGGATCTGAGCCCCAAGTCCCATTCTCAGAAGCCAGCCAGAGCCCTCGGATTGCAGCATGGTGCTTCCACCACACACCAGCATCCTGGCTGCTCTTCCAAGCCCAGCTCCCATTCCCAAGGAGTGCACACCTGAATCTCAGCCTTTTAAAAAACAGCAAACAAAGACTTCTGATCCCTACCCTGATCCTGCCCTGCACAGCCAGTGCAGGAACGGAGAAAAGAGCAACCGGAGAATGTTTGCACAGTGCCTTTTAATCTTATCTCTGTGACACCTGACAGCACATTTGTTACAGAATATTAATGCACTGACTAAAAAGTTTGTCAGGTACAAAATCACCACGGAAGAGGATGGAAAGCCCAAGGGAAAAAATGATTTTGCTGCACGTTAACTCCTAAAGCACCAGGTGCCTTCGGTCACACGGCAGCAACTCAATTGCATCTGCAGCACGCAGCATTCTGCCATGGGAACTGACCTTTCTCTCACTCAAAAAAGAAATCTTCTGTGCTGCCATGCACTTGCAAATGTTTCCAATACCATTTATTGTAGCTGTGGAATGGTCAGGTTGTTATTTATTAGTTCGTTAGCTTGTGCAAAATTATTCTGCAGCATTTCCTCGCCTGGTTCTGCCCAGCCTGGCCCTGGGGATGGCAAAGGATGCTCAGGGGATGAACCTTCCCAGTGCCCCCAGACAGCATGGCAGTGGGTTTTGGGGCAGCTCAAGCCCCCGTTGGGCTGCAGAATGGGCTGAGCAAGCAGCCTGAGGGCTGAGGTCCTAGAGGAGAAGGGCAGCACTTCCTCCAAAACTCCTTTTATCTCCCCACTCTAAGCAGCTGTCCTTCACAAGAAAACACTCCTTTGTGCCCGGACTCCCTAAACCTGCTCACTTGAACAACACTCCGCATGCTCATAGCACCGCACTGCATTTTTACATGGCTTCATCAAGCTGAAACACACTGACAAACCCAGCATGCATCTAAACCTGGTGACGTGACAGCACCCGATGGCTCTGGATTCACAGCTCTTCCCCCTGCAAGCTATTTGCTTGGCTTTTCTAATAATACCTTGCTTGGCTGGCAGCTCTCCAGGGCTGTCTAAGGCAATATGCAAGCTAAACATTTTTCCTCTGATTTCAATATTTTCTTATGAGTAACTGTACAGTATTTTACCTAGTGAGTATTCCTGATTGCTGTAATTTAAGAACAGAGAAACAGACTACAGATGTAATATTATTACTACAATTGGCATTCAAGGTGAAAAGCGTAACAATTAGCTAAGACTTAGTGAAAACATAAATGTAAAAATCTGCTTTAAAAGCCCAGCACATGGTACGCTTAGAACAGCTAATTTACCACACGTATTCCAAATTGCTCAAGTGGTGCAACAATTCACCCAGCGAGATCCTTCTCTAATGTTTTTCTTGGGCTTGCAAAGTGTTTCCTGGGAGGGGTGGGAGTGGGGAAGGCGGTGACTTTCACGAGGCAAACACCCACCGTCTTGTTTTGCTTTGGAATAACAAACATTGTGTGTTCTTCAAACCTGAAACACAGATCCTCTCTTACTTCCATCTCTCTGGCTTTTATGTGTATTCCCAGTAAAGAAACGGTGTTTAAATGACATCTGTAAACATATCCTCAAATTACAGAAAGGAGAAAAGCAGAACGGTTTCCAAAATCCGAGGTCTCTGATTAAGTTTGTATTGCTGAAGTTGAGAGGCTAATTTGCGAATGTTTTAACATTTACAAGTAAATAAGTACTTGCAGTTACTGTATCTGATTACTGAGAAAAGTATTTGTTATGTTATTACACAGATTCAAATTGCATCTTGACCTTTTCTCGTTTAATCTGTTTACTGCAACAAAAGCAGTGATAGATAAATCTGAACACAAGCGTGCATTTCACCCTCCTTTAACCAAAACCCCTGCGTGCAGTGCGTTCTGCAGGGCTGCACAGAAAGCTCCATGACTGCCTGTTGTGTTCCGAGATTGGGTCAGCACCAGGCTTGGAAATCCACCCAGCGTCCAGGACCAGCACCTGCTTTAGCAGTGCCCTCCTGCAGGCCTCCTCCCCCTCTTACATCCTAAAAATAGTGCTTAAGTGGGACTAAAGTGGTGCGCTGGTCATGTGCTGGCCTTTCGCTCGGGGTGAGTTTCGCCCTCAGTGAAGGAACTGAGCAAAGCTGATGTCAATGCTAAATGCCCAGCCCCAAAGCCTGGGGGCTGCATCCCCCCCATCTGCATCTGCCCCATCTGCATCTCCCTTCATCAGCGTTAGATCTTTTTTATTATTATTATTATTTTTATTTTATTTTATTTCCCATATAAAGTTTCAGCAAAAATAACTTCGTCTGTCTCCAAGAATGAGATTAGGGAAATTTACATTATTTGATCAATTTTTCCAGTGTGTTGGTTGGTTTGTTGGTTTTGTTTTGGTTTTTTTTTTTTTTTTTTTGCTAGCCTCGGAAATTACACACAAAAATGACATTTAAAGAAGCCAAAGTCATAAAATCAAGAACTCAAGAAGTAGGAAACTGTATTGCTAGAGCTGCTTGCACCTTAGCAAGCAGTCCAGTCACCAGCTTGCAAAGCCTCAATCACCACCACGATGGATCTGTTATGAGAACAAATCACTAACATGTAGAAAAAATTGATCTCTACAGGAACCAAACACGGTCAAAATTGAACGAATAAGGCAGTGAATGGCAAGAAAATAAGAGCAGCCCTGGCTGGAGCAGTGGAATGCTGCACTGGAGAACAGGACTCTCAGATCTGCTGCTGCCTTGGATTGTCTGGGAGCTGCCGAGTAAATCATTGCAACCTCACTTTTCAGCAGCAGTTACAGCCTATTGCAGCTCTCTTCCATGCCCAGTGCTGGAGCTTGGACATGTAGGGCGCCAAGGCACTAAAAACTTGGAGTTTCCATGAACTCAGCGGTTGTTGGGCCTTGAATGCAGACAACATGCCATCACCTTGAATCATCTCCGTCCCTAACCCTCCCAAAATAAGTGGATGTGCTGGAGCTGAACCTCCCTGCGGCTCACTTCCTCACCTGCACACCCAGACAATACTACCCTTCTTCTTTGCAGGGAACTGTAAACTCCTGCACTCCCACAGACCTGGTGCACACACATACAGGTCAGCGGAGTACCCGGGTACTGCAGTGGGAAGTGCCATGAGAAAAGCCCATCAGCAATTATCAATTCCATCTTCAGGCACGCTTTGAATACAGCTCAGCAAATGAAGCGCTGAAGAATGAGGGTAAGATAAAATATTGACTAGCTCCTCCGTCATTGTCTGGTCTGTGCCCTAGATAGCACAAAGGGGATTTTGGAAAAAGCAGAATGGAAGCACCTAGTGAAAAGATTTGTATTCCCTCACTTCAGAGCTTCACAAATTTGCAAATTCCATATATTTGTCTATATGTATATGCACACATTGTGCACACACATCTACATATATTTCATATATATAAAAATCATTTTAAAGCAGCTGTATGCACCTCTGTGTAGAGAGTCATAAAAAGGCATGCAAATACAGAGAGATGCGCGGGCACGTTATTATACTAATACACTTCAAATATTTTTATGTACACATTTGTATTTATGTATACACTAAGATAATTTATCTGTGTGTACCTAGACCTTCACAAAGCACAAACAACCCCTAAACACCTAACACAGCCCTTGATGAGAATTGCCCTCTCTGCTTGGAGTAATTATTTGCCATTAGTGCTTAACAAGAGGAGGTTCAGCTGGGATGCAACAAACAAGGAAGCTGTATGGATTGTTCAATATTAGCCTGACGAGTTCTCAGCTGAGGCAATAAGTGATTGTATCACACCTCCTGGATATTTCAATCCCAGCACAGTGGTTTTTATCACAGGGGAAAAGCACCTTTTAACCTGACCCTCACCAGGTCCCTGCCACGATCCTTTGTGGTGCCCCTTCCCACTCCCACTGCTGTGCCTGCAAGCCCACACTGCTCAGGGTTAAGCGTCCAACAAGTCGAGGAGAAGGACGGCTCACTGAGGCTGCTTTCCTACCTGAAAATCCTCCACATGGATTATTCCACAGTTTAAGAGAAAGAAAGAACACACAAGAAAAAAGGTGAAGCTAAGTGATGTTTCAGAGACATGCCCTACTCTGGTACGTTTTACGGCACATCTCACATCATCACCCCATTCCTGCACTTCCCACCATCAATGGGAGTTGTGTGCATCAGCCCTCGAGTGCGAGCACCGGGCAGCCCCTATGTGAAAAGCACCATTTTTTCGTTACAACCCAGAACCAAAGTATGCAACGAGCCCATATTGCAAAGGCATTCAAAATATGACAAAAAAAAATTGTTCAAATGCTTTCAATCTGCGGAAAACAAATGCTCTCTTCACTGGCTTCTCTGTGGCAAACTTATAATTCCATCCAGAAAATCCAGCATTCCCAGTCTGGGCTAACGACCATGCTACCAGACATGAGTTTATGTTTTTCATGCACATTTCATGTATTCCCACATGCTGTGTTGCTGCCAATAATTTATGACTGATCTGCACCCAGCCTGCCCTTCAGCATTTCATTTAATCTCTGCAACAGTGATTTACAATGACTCATCATTAATACAAAAATGTACATGTGTGTTAACAAGTTTGGAAGAATCTAAGGAGGGAGGCAAAATTTTTTAAAGTCATGGCTGAAATACTTAAGAGTCCAAAGAATAAATGCAGAGCTAAACCAGCAATGGTGCCCTGGCTTTTCCCTGCAGCAAAAAAAAAAAATAAAATGGTGAAAAGGATTTATTCTCATGCATGCTGTGTTATATGGGAACACATTCAGGGGTAGGGTGGGAGCGTGTTCCCATTGCGCACCCCAAGGCCAGCTCTTTAGCAAGTGAGTGTGCAATTTGCACGCTCAGCTTCTGCCTCACAGCCTTCCTGCTCTTCAGCACCCCAGCAAGAGCAGGGGCTGGCTTATTGCATCTCAGCATCTTCATTCAGCACCCGCGACCAAAAAGCCCTGACCAGCTCTGCAGTGTTATATCTTCACAAGGCTGAGGAGGAAAGGGGAATTCTCTCAATAATTTATACAATTGTAACACCATGGCAGAATTACCAAACAAGCTTGAGCAGACGAAGCCTGCCCTACATCCGCAAGACTTCAGTTATAATGTATTTTGACCTACTTTTATTTTTTTTTTCTTTCCTTGTACATAAGGAACTTATAAAAACACATCTGACACAAAGCCGAAGTGAAACTCCTCAAATGAGAGATGAGATGGGTACTGAAATCCACCCGGGGAAGTCATTCAGGAGAAATTCCCCTGGCTTTAGCTCAATGCACCCCGAGTTCATCACAAGCACTTCCCTTGGTGGCCCACCCTACACGGAGCTTGGTGCCCACGCAGGACCCTTGCCCACACCATTCCCCATGGCGTGTCTAGCTCTGCCTCCACACCCACCTGCAACCTCTGCCCTCCAGTGCTCACCCAATGGGTGACTCTGAGAGCAGCTCCCAGCCCTCTCTGGGGCTGCCCCAGCCTCCCGTGCCACCCATAAGAGCTCTGCCCCTGGGCTACTTTTGCTTACACTGGGATGAAAGGACAATGACGGGCATCTGGTAGAACCTGCTCCAGGGCCCTCCCAGGCAACACACACCTGCTCCACCCCACCCTTTAATAGGGTCCTGCAAACACAGCCAGCTTCTGCACTGGGTAGACCTTC
Source organism: Chrysolophus pictus (assembly GCA_037305975.1). Lineage (NCBI taxonomy): Eukaryota > Metazoa > Chordata > Aves > Galliformes > Phasianidae > Chrysolophus > Chrysolophus pictus. Next base: position 103,658,990 of record CM074578.1, on the reverse strand, counting down.
AAGAACAGCCCCGTCAACCAGGCTGGACAACAGCTGAGGGACATAAAGCTGAACCAAATGCTAATTCTTCCTGGCAGAGACAAAACGTTGCCATTTGAGTTTACTTTAACATGTATTTTACGTTTAGTTCCTTTTATTCCTTCGTTTTAAGGTATCTTGGAAGCCTAGTTGGCATAGACGAAGTATTTGGTGTTTCCCTTTATTCAGTGTCTTAAAGGACTTCAGAAAATTGATCTCCCAGGGCTGCTGTGGGGTCACGGAAATTGATAACCCTTACAAGCCATGCTTATGTGAGCCCGCCTGCGTCTCCCAGATAGTGCACTTTGTAAATTAATCCTCCAAAGGCAAATATATTGTAAGTAGCTTGTTATCTCTAAAGTACTAAATTGAAGAATACACGGGATTATATTGACAGAAATTACATTTTCTGTAATGGGGTTTAATATATCTGAAATCTCTCCCATAGGCTCCCACTCTCTCTGACTGAGGAGGGTTTGTTAATGTAGGTGCAATGGACATCAAGACCAAATTTATTCACTAAAATGGATTAGGCCATGTAATCAGAGCTTCAGTAATATTAATCTCTGACACTTATTGAACGGAAAAAGTACTTTTGTCTGCAAACTGGCATTCCTCCCTCCCTTTTCCCCAGCAGGCTTGCCGTCCGCCTTGGCCATTTTCTGGGTATTACTTCAAAGAGGATAAGGTTTCCCATCATAAACACTAATCTGAAAATATTAGGACAATTAATTAGATACACTTAGTTTTACAAGGCATTAGATTGCAATGCACTTCCAGTATGATACTTGTTCTGAGACAGTGGGAGAAACCTGAATTTGGATGCACTAACAAAGGATAATAAATCTAAGTTCTTTAAGGGCTCGTCGTTGTGTTTTCACATTTAAATCAAGAGTAATTTTCACTGGGGGCCTTCATCACATCTCAGACAGCCAGCAGCTCAAAACCCACTGCAGATCCAGCATGGATACCTCAAACAAGCACTATCCCAGCAAGCCAGGGGCTCCAGCAAGCCTCACCCAGAACCAACAAACGCAACTGCCCCACGTGGTACTTCAGCAAGAGCACAGCTGTCCCCAAAGTTAGTTCAACCTAACAGAACCAGACTTTTTAAACAAAACAAGAAATGGGTATAATGGTGTCAGTCAAAAAGAAAAACCCACCAACAGCATTAAAAAATAATGAAAAAAAAAACCAACACTTGACAGCATCACAAAATAACAACACGGTCTGCAGAAGCAGAGCCCATTTTTTCACCAAACCATCCTTGCCCATTTTTTCACCAAACGGCTCAATAACAAACTTCTCAGAATGGATGGGGCTGTCAGTTCAAGAGGACCGGGACCCAAATTCACCAAAATCACTGAGAAAGCAAAGGGCCAAAAACTCCTACTTGTGTTCCGCAGCAGCAAACCTCCATGTCCCCTTACCCAAAACCACCACTTGTCCCACGCCATCCCTTCTGTATCAACACAGTGTGGGAACAGACACAATGAAGGTGTGCTCCAAAATGCCAAGGGTCAGCCAGGGGTGCCAGCAGCCACGTGAAAACACCAAGCAAAGTTACTTACCAATTGTTCACTTGAAGTATAGTGAGCCCTGTGTCTTGTGCCAACTGCTTTTTCTGTTCTTCTGAAGGGTAAGGGTGCTATAAGACACCAAAATAAATATATACATTTAAAACAATGCTTTTTTTTTTTTTTAGGCCTACTTTTTATCAAAAAAACCCCACAAACCCAAAAAAAACAGAAGTGTGTGACATCTATTACCGAAAGGTGAAAATGCTGAGGTGTGTCACTCTTTTATAATTATTAATGGGCTACTACATCACTTAATTAATGGCAGTAAAAGACAAGCCAATTATAAAGATTAGTGAAGTGGAGAAATGACTGCTCAGGATACTGGCAGTACCTTGATACTCCAGAGGATATTTGTTGCCTTAGCTGGAAGTTTTTGCACTTGTCTCCAATGAGCGATTAGAGACAAATCTTGTTTTTCTTTTCCTTCTGTATTGCACAGAACAACAAAGAATGTGATCCAGCTCCAAAACCAAAACGCATTGGTGATTTCTGAGATTGCAAAGACAAATCTCGCCAGTGCCCAAAATAATTTGCAAATAAGATCAGCATCCTGAACATAAACAAATGCCTGCATTTTGAATGCAGGCCAATGCAAGGTCAGTGCTCAGCACATTTTTGCCCAACATTAACATAGCTGTGCTGCACTAATCCTAAGAGACAGAAAACAAATACTGCTTTAATTGCAGATAATGTTAAAATTAAATCATAAGTTAAGTTTCTTGTGAGAACTTGATTGCTTTCTCAGAAAAATTGCTTCTGCATGAATACAGATTGCTTAATAAATCAACAGCGGAAACCACATCCAAGCTTGAATCTAGAAATGACATAGTGATATTATGTCTGTGCCTTCCCTCCTTGTAAAAGCGTTTTTGGCCCACGAGGAAATGGCCAGGCAGCACAGATGTAGCACTTCCCAGGAGAAGCCATGGCTCAGGAGTCCAAATGCTCCCAGCTTGGGTGGGTCAATGGGCACTGGGTCAGGGGCACTGCAAGACACCCCATTACGTTTCAGTAAGAGCATTTGGGAAAAGTGCTCAGACCCACCTGAACATGGCATTTAGCAGCTGTTTGTCAAAAACATTTGCTGTTACAAACACACAGTCCCATATTTTTCAGACCTATTCTTCAGCATAATATTGCAAGAGATGTAAACTGAAACCTTGTAAAGCGTAAGAATTTCAAACCTTGTAAAATTCAGCAATCTTATTGGTACCATAACTATTTAGTAGATTTAATACACTCTTGTAACCAGCATAATCTGATATCTAATGGCTATGTTGCATGGCTGAATTACTTTGCTTTACCAAATATGGATTTTTGCCGTAGCATCCCATTGCCCACTGAGCCCATTCCAAAACCCACCACCATGCCCATCAGCTCCTGAAGATACACTTGTGCTGCCAAAACTAGCAGGGAGCTCTCTCTTCTTCTGCAAATAAAGCTTCCTGACAGTCAGCCCACACATAACCTGCACATCTGTAACCTACTCCCTATATTTCGTGTTTGGATGAGAAAGAGCTCCAGAACTGGGAGTTGGAGGATACAGGGAAGGGGGGGGAGGTGGAGGGTTATTTCTTTTCATGAATAATTTGCATTTTCCACATACAAAACTACAGCATGAATTTTATAGTCTTCCTCATATACACTCCCAACAAACAGCTCTCCTTGACTTAGATCTATCTATCTGAGCACAACGTTTTGCTTCCCTTCAAAAAAAAAACCAAAAAACCCTACAGAGAAGATCTGCAACATTTTCATCTTTATAGCTTGCTTCCCATTTCATTGCTTTGCCATCAAGCGAGGACAAAATCGTTCCTTTTTCTTATTTCGCTTTGCTACCTTACATGTGATCTAATTTTAAGTAATTGAACAAACTGTGTCTAATTTCATGCAGCAAGCAATAATTACTAGACAGCCTCTAGCTATTGGAATGGAGAACCCTGTCTCCATTAAGCAATTTTCAATTGTTCTGGACTTTTTTCCAAATAGACAAGACTGGATAAAATTAGCCATCAGAATAATACAGTCACTGTCAAAATAATTGCTTTAAAAGTCTCAAATTCCTTAAATTGTGGTGTGCTTAAGGTCATCTGATTAATTTTTTTTTTCATAGCTTAGCACAGCCCAAACTTTTAATTTCATAAAAATCAATAATTGCCAGAATCACATGACAGCTACAACTCTGTGTTGCTAATCCTTCTTAGCTAAAGGTTCCCAAAGCGGCAGGCTTTTCATCTCCGACCCCGTGTGTCTAAAATATCTTCAGCACTGGGCATCCTTATTATATAAGCTTTCTGCAGATCGTACCAGTTGTTCCTTTGTAGGCTAAAAAATAAAAATGACTTGACAAAGAATCAGCACGCCACAGGCTAGGTTGCTAAAAAAACATTCAAAGCCTTGTTGCATTCCCACCCACGGGGCGAGGAAGGCCTGGGCTACAGGCAAAGGCAGACGGCACACTGCAATGGGGAGAAAAGGGGAAACCCTGCAAACTGCTACTTTCTGAAGAAATAGGAAATTCAATCCAAACTCTTCGTGCCGATCCTTATTTCACCCAGGCAGCAAAACAGGCGCTTTCCTAAAGCTTTGTAATAGTTTGTTTAAAGACATACGGGTAAGGAGGTCTTTTTAAAAATATATTTACAGCTAAATATATGTCATATATTTCATAGAATCATGAAATGGCCTGGGTCGAAAAGGACCACAGTGATAACCAAGTTTCAACCCCCTGCTATGTGCAGGGTTGCCAGCCACCAGACCAGGCTGCCCAAAGCCACATCCAGCCTGGCCTTGAATGCCTCCAGGGATGGGGCATCCACAACCTCCTTGGGCAACCTGTTCCAGTGCCTCACCACCCTCTGGGTGGAAAACTTCCTCCTAATATCTAACCTAAACCTCCCCTGTCTTAGTTTAAAATCATTCCCCCTTGTCTTTGTTTCTGCATATATATAAATATATACACGTGTGGAAATGTGCACCTAAAACCAATGCCCTGGTTCCCGTTGGTAAGTACACCTACCACTCAGACCACTTTGGGATATCAAAGCAAATTGTACCACTGTTCGATAAACAGTGACTTGAGACCTTCACTTTGTTGTGTACATTAGCTCCCTGCTATTATCTCCTGAAAGCTTAATTATTTGCAAACAATTGATCAAGATGGGAATTCGAGAAAAGATAGACCGGACCACCGGGAGAGCTGCAATGCATTAGGAGAGCAAACAGAATTACCTGTAGGTCTCACAATAAGAATTAACGATTGGGACCGTGCGCGGGGCAGTACAAGTAGCTGTAATGCTCCTGCTGGAGTGTTTTCCATTTGATCTGCATTAACACCTCCAGAGCGGGGGAAAGCCATAAAAGGGTGATTACGTAGGGAGGGCTGAGCCTCCTTCCACAACCAGCCCAGCCTGGGCTGCTAGGGGGCTGCAGGCACGCTCTTGCCAGGGAAAAGGGCAAATCCAAAAGGAATTTTTTATTTAAAAGGTAGAAAGCAAAATACAGCATTTTGAAAGAGTAAAGCTGAGAGCAAATGACCTCTGAGCCCAGCTTGGATATTTTCTTATAATGCTGTTCTTTTGGATTTGGTAATGCTGCTACAGCATTACAGAGCAACATCCACCTAGCAGTGGGAGACCTGGTGCTTTTCCCTTACCATAAATCTAGCACTGAAATGCGGATTGTTTGGCACCATTAATGTGTTTTTGAGGCTCTGTGGTATTACTTTTAATAATGACTTAGTACAGAAGTGATTGCTTAATAACACCATCAAAGTCTGCATGCAAATGAAAATTATCCCGGGGGGATTTGCCCAGGGTAATACGAACAGTTAGGGAACATTTGAAAAGGTAAAAATAACTATGCAAAATATGAGTCAGAGCAGTCGTTTTAGCTGTAACAAAGAAATCAAAGTGACAGGGAGAAAAACCCAACTTTCCATCATATTCTCCCTTCGCCGTTTCGTGAATGGTATTTAGAGAGCAGCAGACGTAATAAAAGCCCTTTTTTAATGGAGCCAAGATCACTTTTAGCAAAACAAACAATAAGATCTCTTTTTCTTTTTTTTTTAAACCACCGTTGACTACGGCCAGTGGGTAAAGTCTACAGCACGTACAGATGGAAAGCATCCAAGTTCCTATCTTAATGACACTCCTTGTTCAAACGCACTGCTTTCATCCAGTTTTCCACACCAGACTGCCTATGTTGGATGCCAGGACAGCGCTTTATCTTCCCCATGCTGGTCATCAGGCACCAGGAACGTGCTCTGCCTCTCTGACTTGCCCGCTGTAGTGGCACATCCCAATGGCTGCAGCAAAGGGAAGGACCTGCCCTACAGGAGGGGCGGTGGCAGTGCTCCAGCACAGCCCTTATCGCAGCAGCGCTGCCGCTTGGCTGGACGTGTCGGAGGGTGGCTTCGGAAGTTCTTTCATCCCCTTCCTCTAGCCCTCTGCCTCCTCCTGAGCTCGGCTTAATGCTCCAACGCCAGCTGACCTTGAGCTAAACCCTGGAGTGTGATGGGAGAGAAACTAAGCCCCCAAACCTAAGCTCTCCAGAGCCTCTATTAACCCCTTGCTAGCCTCAGTGCCAAAGAAAAATAACACTGTGATGATGTTATCAGCTCGCCTAACTCAGCCCGCATCTAACGCAGCATAAACATAAGCATAAACTGCCAGTCGCCTCACGTCGAACTCCAGATCCCTGCCTTGCCCATGCACAGAGTCGGCACTGCCCCCCACCTTCCCCGGTTTACATTTCAACTGTTTACATTGCTCGCAATCAAACTGATCTACTATAATTTTTTTTTATATATCCATAATGTGTGCCTATTGTCTCTTGGCTTTATGAATTAGTTTGACTATTTCAGTGAATGCTTTTTTGTCTCCTGACTGCACATTATCAAAGGGACACTTTGTGCCTGCCATTTGCATCACAAAAGCAGTGCATGGTGTAGTCTAAGAACATAGCTTGAATTTCTAGCGGTTGAGCCCTGGATCCTCACACACACAGCACTCACAAAGAATAACGCGGGTTCCTGCCTTTGCCAGCAGCCAGAAATGTTTGGATCGCACTTGGGGAAGTCACGGGGCTTCAACCTGCTTTCTTCCCTTGCCACTGTGTATGTAGGGGCAGCGATACAGAACGTGTACAGCACACTGCCTGTGCTGCACGCCGCGTGGGTCAGTTCACGGACAGGCTCTGGGACCTCCCTTATATTCCAGCTACAAGAAGTTGCCGAGCTGAGGTGAGCCACTAGGGAAAAAAAAATTCAACTCGGAAGCTGAAAACTTGCTTCTGTTTATCACAGGGGACTGGCTCGCACGCCAGAGGAAATACTGAGCAGCGAGCAGGAAGTTGTCTTATTAGGAATGCATCTATGAGGTGAGGAAGAAAACCCCTCTGCGAAGTTTGCACAGTTCTTTCCTTGGCTGAGACCGGTGAGTCAGCTTGATAATGCTGCTGAAGTGCGTGCTGGCTCTGGCATTTAAAACTCCACGTTGCTTTTTCAGCCCAGCAGGAAAACACACTCCATACGACACTGTCCCACTACAGACAAAGCCAGCCTTTTCCTCTCCCAAAAGAAAATATTTCCTCAACTTATTATAACAGCCTAATATCCCCGCAGCGAGATTTTCATAGCATTACTGCTACTAAATCCTGGTGCTGCCGGAGCTATTGAACTGCTAACTGCAAACACAAAACCAACAGGCACGCTCAGCCTTGTAAAGTTAAAAACGCATAAAAGCTTGCAATGTGACACGATGCTGCAGCCCTCTGCTGCTACAGTGGGGCCATGTGCTGTGGCACAGCTTCTGCAGGAGCATTTCCTACCCGATGGGCTCTGGGATGCTTCCCAGTGCTCCCCTTGCAAAAGGTTTTGCAGGCAGCATTGACAACTACACCGAAAATAAAAGGGGAGGAAAGGAGGCAGGATCAGGGTCTCCTAAAGAAAGCACATGCTGCAAGAACAGAGCCAGGCTCCCGAAGTTTGAACATCCGAATGTGTGCCCACGGTGTGAGCTGATCAAACAGGGCTGTGTTTGGTTTGCAGGCAGAGAGGTGGGAGGTGGGGGCTTTCATTAGCGGGGGCTGGAGAAGGGGAAAGAGGCATGGACAACAGTGACACTTTAACGAAGGAGTCATGCTGGGGGGAAAGGAAAGCTCTGTGCTTTCCTTACTTCCCATTTCTCCTTTTGTAAATAATGTTCTTGCAAGAGTTGTCTGTGAACAAGTTTTGGCATTTGCTAACATAAATATCCTCTCCAAGGCCAGTGGAGAGGCATGGTATGGGCTGGGATGCGCTGCCAACACTTCTCTGGTGGCCCCATCACATTTTTCATAACGTGAGCACTCATTAAGGAAAAAAAAGTTCAGATCATCCCTTGCACAGGATATTACAGAAGTCAGAAAATGGAAAAACCTTTTAACTGACCTAATCCATCCCCTGGCTGCTATAATATTATTCCTTCCATACCATGTATCATTCCCCGCTGCCTTTTCCAGCTCAGTTTCAGCCAGGCCAAGCAGCGGTGCTCCTGCTATTTCCTTTTGGAGACACTGATAGACCTCAGTGCTTGGAGCCTGCTCCACACATACCAGCCCTAGGCTGGAGCACTCCCCCGCCATACCAGGGCAACTGAGCAAAGACTTCCCCATGCTAAAAATTCCTGTAGTGCCTGGACATATGCTCAGGCAGAAACACAAACGCAGCGCTTGCACACACACATATCGACTTCTCTTAATAAGCTGAAGAGGTGATTTTTTGCTCTAGTGTCAAGACAATTTGTGATAATGGGACATGGCCAATGCATTTCCCCGTGCTCTGCCCTGTTTTTCTTTATTATTACCTTATTACTGTACCACAGCCTAAAAATAACCAAGGACAAGGTAATTAAAATAAGAACTGCAAGAATAAGATCAGCAAAACTGTCTTCAGCACAGCGCACAACTGAAAGCAGTGAAATATTACATCCAAGTGACACTGAAATAACTGAGGAAATGCACCCTCAGACTTCCAACCACATTACAGCTAAATTCCCACTCTGCAAATGAAAGTTTTTAGTTCAAGCAGCACCACTCCTAGTGGGCTGTTGAGCTGGAGGAAGGGGAGATGCCAGCAACTCCATCAACGTGCTCCTGTTGTTGTCAGAGCCAGCCCACAACAGATTAGCTCAGGTAAATATGTCCTGATCCCAGAAATAAGTCACTGTCCTTATCTACCTTAAATGACTTTCGAAACAGATGGGCTCGGAAATAATTCCACAATCTCTGCTAAACTGCAGCATCAGAGAACGTAATCCCACAGAACTCCACCTAAAGCTCTGATTTGTGCGTTCTGTCCTTTCTCAGGCTGCTTTTGGTATTTCACAGGCTCGCTCTGCGTGCAGGGGACAAAAACACTCCCACTGCATCCTGGAGTGACTGGGGCAATGGGGCAAGATCCCTAACAGCAGCCTCTAACTTTAGGATGGAGCAGGAGCTGCAGGGAGGATCCTGATGGAGACAGCATCCGTGCATGAAGAAACCAAGCAACTTGGGGAACCCCCACCCTGAGCTGGGCCACAGCTCCTCTTGGAGGGACCAAGCAGACGTGCAAAGAAAACTCACGGCACCCACCACATTGAGGTGCCCATCTCCAATGCCAACACAAGGGCTATTTCACATTTGAACATTTTCTGTTTAGAACAAACAAACAAACAGACACAGAAAACACCGAGGAAAAAAATGAAAAGATAAAGCTGCTATTTCGCAACGCTGCTTTGTTGGCATGGAAAGTCCTTGAACAAACGCCCCATCTACCATTAAATATTCACAACGTATCCTTGTAAAAGAATAAAGCCCGTGCAACTTATAAGCAAAAACACAATGTGTTCTTCATAAAAAAAAGATGCATTTAAAGATCCAGGAGGAAGCAAAAAAAAAAAAAAAAAAGAAACAACACTGCTCTCAGAAGATGCAGAGACTCTTGGAAGTAGTGCACATTCTCCAGCGCTAATTTTCCCACTTAAATTACAGCGATGCTGTAGCCTCATCTCATTAGAGATCATTGTCCCCAGTAGACAGTTGTGTTTATGGGGGATTCTTGCTGTTCCACACCTGCTGCTCAGGTTGCTACGTGATCAAGCCTGCATACAAACAGCAGTCTTGAGGTTGCTGGACTGCAACTGATGAGCCCAGGCTAATTCAGGGGTGATTATGTAGTTTACTGGACCACTAAACCTCTTTAAGCTTGTAATTACTGCCTATTTGAGTAAAGAACATTCAAAAGCAATTCACTGCATCATGCCTGCCACAGCTGGAAGCAGGCTGCCAGCAGTCTGCGGGGACATTAAAATCTGCAGGGACGGGGATTGGAGCACAGCTCGGCGGCACTCACGGCAGCAGCCAAGTGTGTGCACATTCCAGCTCACCTTCCCTGACCAGGCGAACTATTAAAGGTGCCATGAAAACTATAGGAAAGCCATAAAGATGACAAATAATGGGGCATAATTGAACGAACTGCATTTTAATGATTCTCCCCCCTCTTCTCTCTTCTCCTGTTATACTGGCTTAAAAAAAAAAAAAATAAGCCTTTTTGTCATGACAAGGGAAGGGAAAGAAAAGCCCTTTTGCAAAAGGGGAAATGTGTTGCATCAATGTGCTTCTTTTTTAAAAACTGTTTTTTTCACATTACAAAGTTTCTGAATCAAAAGTTCATTTGCAAAGTGAATCAGAGTAATTATTACTAATCTGCCCAGCAATGAGGATGGGTATTTTAATTACTGAATCTAAATGAAATCCTCAAAGAGCATCACCACACCTTGAACATATACAAATCCCCTTGCAATGCATCACTCACAATCACAGGGAAGTGCCCCAAACTACAGCTTTGTAAAACAGCTCTGCCCTGCGCAGACACACAGAAGACAGGCATGGGTCCTTACTGCAGGGATGAGGTTTGAATCACTCAAATTATCATTTTCAATTGATTAAAGAAAAAGACACCTTGGTTTTGCACAACCAGCAGCTTTTGGGAGAGGGAAAGTAACAGATCTATGGCATCAGGTGAAGGGTTAGCATTGGTGATTTCCACCAGTGAGCAAACCTGAGGCCCAGAAAGGACTGCTCTAGCAGAGCCCATGTGTGAGGGCATTGAGATGGCCTAACGAGCTGCCCTATCAACTAACAGCACAAGTGGTACTTTGGATTCTGGGTATCCACAATTCATCAGTGTCATTTCCCTATCTTTCTAATAACTATCGCAGCTGTGTGGGAGAATGGCACATGTGAAAAGCAACAGTAAGTAAAATAAAATAAATCATTTCTATTGATACAGGTAGCCATTGACTGAAGGTAAATTTAAGAGATGGGGCATTTTTCACTCCTTATCTAATAAACTGCCTTGTTTTAAAATACACAGAGATCTCATCTGTAGTAATAATCTCACTATGTGTCTAGAGAGAGAAAGAGGGAAAAAAAGACCACGCAGTGTGAGCATGCTGCTGTTAACAAACACCAGCTTTTAAAGGAGAATATAAAAGCGTTTGAGAAGTTTATTCTTAAAAAGCATGTAAATTCCCAGCCACAAGAATTCTCCAACTACCCCATCCGAGCTCCAAAGAGCCACGGGCTTATGTGTTATCCAGCCATCACTCTTATTAATATTCATTAGGAAGGTCTACTTGCATTTTCATAAGCTGCAAAGGTGGCAAAAGAAACAATCAGAATTCTTTAACACACGGCATTATCAATTCAACATCTGCCAAATAGGAGCGCATACAGATCTGAGGATGAAATTCAAATGCAATTTACCTGTGCTAGAGCAGGGCTTCACTTCCCAACACAGAGCGATCTATTTCAGGCTCTCCCGTTTAATTCATCCCAGCTTCTACATTTCTGTTAAGTTCATTCTCCATTAGTTTTATCTTTAGCATGAAAGTCCCTCATAAATTGTCTTCATCATTCCTTAGATCTAATGAGTTCCCTTCTGTTAAACTGGCCCGAGTTCAGTAAGATTACATACATGAATAAACTGGCCAAGCCTTAACTCTGTAAACTTGACTAAGCAATTCTGCTTTCTGACTAGAGAATTCATTTATCCACACAAACTCAGCGTGTGAAATCTCTTTGACTGGCTTCAGGGTGCAGAATTGAGCAGAAACACGGGCTCCCTGACCAGCCTGGGCTAAAATTTAACTCCGAGAGATGGATTAAGAAGTCTCCAAAAGAAAACAGCTCTCATTAATTATTTACCCTACTTAGCAAAGAAACCCAGCACAAAATGCTAATGAATTTAAGTCTAAAACAGGCATGTGCTTCCAGGATGATCTTTATGCACGCAAGAACCGCATCAAAAAGGCGGAATACGGAGCTCCTGAGAGCCGGGAAAAAAAACACATCCTGATTCTTTCCCAAATCTCTATATTTAACCCTAAATTAACATGCATTTACTCACAAGTTCACCATATATTAATTCCTTTCTTTATAAAAAAGTCATTTAAAAGGCTTGGATGGTCTCCAGGATATGATTTTCCCCCTTCTGGCAACCTGTTTGGATCACAACGGCTCTCCATCAAACCCAACCTTTTCTCCTCCAACATCAGTGCAGCTCTCTGCTAAATTCCATGTGGTTTTCAAAGCCATGACAAAACCAAGCCATATCCTCCCTCACTGAGGGCTGGGATCGACTTTGCATGTCAGCGGGAAAGCTCATGGTGCAAGGCTCTTCCCAGGGCTCTCCACATCCAGTAAAAGGGGACAAGCCCTGGTCCACAAACCTGCAGACATCACTGAAGTCTTCTGCAGGATGATGGATGAATGGCTGAGGACAGAGTAGTGGATTTTGGAAGGGGCTCTTCCAAACCCAGAGAAATCAGCTGTGAGAAGTGAACAGCCATCCCATCCTTAGCCAGAGCATCTCCAGCTTCCTGCTCTCCTTCAAAGTCTAGACACATCCAGAACGTGCAGATGCCTGCACAGATACTACCATAAAAGAAACAGCCAACATATTTAGAAGCAAAAGCATTTAGATAGCATGTCACTTCCAGCACGTTCATGATATGATGGCCATTAATAATTCACAAGGATAATAACACTTAATTAATTAATTCATATTTCAATACCAAGCTCAAAAACAACCTCTCTGCTTCCCTCCCTTTCTGAACAAAGATCTAAATGAAAGTAGCCAAAGACCAAAAAAATGTCAGCACTAACAAGTCATAAAGTAAGAAAGACTGAGTAAGAACATTTGATGTTGTTCTATACATGAACCTTTCTAAGATGACTACTCCAATTAAAAAAAAAAAGTAGAATTTATCATTTTGATGATACAAAATGATGAACTTGACTATTATATGCATATATTTTGTTTAATGGCTTCATTTATTTTAATAACAAAGAGAAACTAGATCTTTACAGATGAAAGCCTTATTTCATGGCCTCAGTGCAACTGGGACTTTTAAAATCTGTGATGTTAACCAAAATGTGATAATGGATGTTCTCAAGGGCCCTATTTTATAGCATTTTATGCAGAGCCAAACTCTACGTGAGACATTACAAACATAATGTTTAGCCCTATTTTAAGAAAGTAGAACTGACTCCAGTGTCAGAGACCCCGTAATTGTTTTCTGTCTGCTGCTTGTTCCCTGCACAGTTACTTCTGCAGCAAAGTGTGGCTATAGAAATACTGTGACAAAGGCATTAGTTCTCTGAAGACTTATTATAAAATGATACTGAAAGGCACCGTTCATACGGTTTTGGCTGGGAAGGGATAAGAGTGCGATTGCAATGTGACTACTTTATCTAGAGCCTTGAAGGGTCTGCTGACATCCAGAAGAGCAAGAAAAGGATAAAAAAAATTATTAAAAAGATGCCAGTTCTGCTACCATTTTTATGTCAGTTAATTCCGAAGATGGAATTAATCAGAAACACCTCATCAAACTTGATCATGCTTTCAACCATTCAGAGGAACTCAGCTATTCTGCCTTTTTTTTTTTTTTTTCATTATTTTTATCTAGGTAGACTGGAACCAGTTGTTTCAGGCAACCACGTCACTCATGCCAGTGCAGCACTAAGGATGCAGTGTTTCAGCATGGCAGACCACAATGGCAGCTTACGACTAATGGCTGGATCTTCCCTGGCTGGGCGGCAGCAAGGCCCCGGGTCTGAGCTGCCACACATCCCCTCGTCTGCGGCCGATCAGCAGATGTAAGCACATAGGCCCTGTCAGGTTGACATATCATTCCTACGACAATGTCAACGAGTATTAATGTTCAATTATCTGTCCTAGAAATAACCCTCGCTTTTATGCATTGTATAACTGCAATGCGTGGCGCCACGGTAATGCAAGCGACAAGGGCAGAAATGCCCGCACTCCCCAGTTGCTGTGAGCTGGCTGCCCAACATTGTGGTGACATTGCCTTGCGGTATGAGTGGACGCCTTCCCCCTCCTTTCCCTCCTTTCTTCTTCTTCTTTTTTTTTTTTTTGGAGAGCATGTTGCCAAGGCCCCACACACCATTATCCTCCTCTCCGTTGCACATCACCCCTGCCATCATTACACCAAGATACACTCACAAAGGGCAGCATTTGGGATTTCATGCTTGCTTTCAACCACAGCACGGCAGCTTCTTTGCTTTTATGGAGGACCATCAACTCTCTCTTTCCAATTTTTACACCTGCTCTCAGGTATTATTTACCAAACCCAAACAGCAACAGTGGCTGCATCAAGCTCAGTTGACCCCCAGCATTAAGGCTGACGCTACTTGTCCAAGTGGCACATTACAGTTTTCCTTCAACAAATAAAATTAGAAATAACACCCCTAGTAGAGAGATGGCTTGAAGAGCAAACACAAGCTCATTTCAGACATCTTTCACTACTGTTCAAATATTAAAATTATCAATCGCTTCTGCAGAGGCCAAATTCAAATCAGGTTCTTGGAGCAAAAAGCTAAGTGAGTATTTCACCTAAATCAGCGTTACGGTCAAATCACCACTCATTCCAATCGGCTGCAATAGCATTTGCGTGATTTTTGTTACTATGGCACGGCTTCCTTGAACTAACATTCAAAGGTTATCAGCTGTAAGTTATGCTTGCTAAGTCTTCTTATACAACCCACAATCAGAGGGAGGGAGTGGGAGGAAGCGGCGCGATAACCGGTGCCAGCTTTGAGATAAAGCCCTCCACGTAATCTCTGTTTATTTAGACAACCATCTCACCACAGCACCGGTGCAAAAACAACCCAGGTGGATGGCCCGGGGAATTTCTCCTGCCTTATCGCGGTTGCATTACATTTTGGGGGTGAAGGGAAGCACAGACCCTTATTTTCTCAAGATAACTTTGAAAATTGATATAATTGTAAAAAGTTTGAGGTTTCGCTGTTTGGATTCACTTGGCTGGTTGGGTTGGGTTTGCTTTGTTTTCTTTGGAGGGGGGGATGTCTGTAACAAAGCAGTGTTTTTGTGCTTTTCTATTTCTGGAGGTTTTGGAGAAAAAATGTTTGCCGTATCAAATTTAAGGATGAGGATCCCGCTTTGAAATATTTCCCGCCAGAGGGGATTTGGGGTGTGTGGAGTAAATACACGCACCATCGGATCAAACCAGAGCAAATTCAGCTGGTGGTACTATTTCTCCTGCTGCTCAAGCCCAAAGTTGCCTCTAACATATGCAAACTCATTTCCTCCCTTTTTCCCTCTGATGATTCACCCCACCGTTTACTCCATCATTTTAGGTAGGGGGAAGTGATGAATGCTGCTGAGTGCCAGGTTTTTTGGTGCAAGATGAATAACCCCAAGGAGTTGCACCGAGTCCCAGGCTCCTGTCAGCCCTATAATTGATGATGGTTTCCCTGTAAAGGGGTGGGGACTGGGACACATTAATGCTCAATAGGGAAGTAAAGGGAGCGAATTGACTCAGCAACTATGCTTTTTACCGAGGCTTCTAATAAGAATAAACTGATTACTGCCAAATGTACTTCGGCATCACAGGGAGGAGGAAAAAAAAAAAATCAATCTGCTCAAAGGGAATAAATATAATAACAGAAGTTTCTAAAAAAGTGAACTTTTAGACGCAGAAATGTAGCAGTGTGTTTTGGCCAGGGCTGCTTCTTTCTGAGCTGCCATTTGCTGCTAAACCAGAAAATGAATTTGCAGCCTTAAAATACGAAGATGAACACTGCAAAATGATGGTTATAAAGCCAGCATATCTTTTCCTAATCATCCAGGGTGACAGCCAGGCTGACAAGGTAAGGATATGGCAAAACCCACAACAGGACTGACCACAACCATCGTGCAGATATGCACCATGCTCCAGGTGAAAGCATTTCAGCTTGTGCAACACCAAATAAATCAAGGAGGCCAGTGAGGGACATCAAAATGAACAGGTAGAGATGATGTTTGTCACCAAGGCAAGAAGTCACCAAGGCTGGTGCTGGGAGCGATGTGCACTGCTCCTGTCAGCAGAGATTTGGCACCGCTGCGCCGCCGAGGGCCATGAGCTCGAGCAGACTGTGAGGACTCTGCCCGGCGGTCCCCGCCATGTGTTGTCACCATAGCAATGAGGCTGGATGCGGGCAAGTGACAAGCTGCTGTCACCACTCGGTCCGGCCTGGCAGCCTGCAGGACCAGCCTCCCTCCTGCACAGGCCCCAGAGTAATCACCGGCCTGCCGTGACGGCCGCGGCCAGCCAGGCATCGCTGCACAACAGAGAGCCTTTGTTTCACTCCTCTTTGTGTGTTTTGGGGAAAAGGCAGAGGAAAGTGAGGAAGGGAGGGATGCAGAGTGGCGAAGCCGGCAGTGGCAGGGCACACCAGGCTGTCTGCTTCCAGTGTGTGGCTGCAGCCCACTGCGCACAGTGTCATGGCTGCTGCCTCCATGCTCTGCCACCCTGCTGCCACCAGTGAAGGACAGCAAGATGGCTTGCACACGCCATCTCAGAGCTGGAAAGCCATCTTTTAATGGGATTCCATTTAGGCTGACTTCTGTGCTACGTTTGCCAGTGCTCTCATGCACTCCCTGGCTATTCTCAAGCAGACACAGCATGCCACACACTTCCTCCGAAGCAAGCGAAGAGCTTCAAAGTTCAGTGCTTGAACATTTTAAAAATCTGATTTGCCGTTTCAGGGAAACAAGCATGCAACTCATCTTTCAAAGCCAATGTAACGCATAAGAACAACTAAACTGAAACATATAAATTCCGTATATCCTTAAAAATATTATTGTCTGTAATTTAATCTAACAATATTTCGAGGCCTATAACCTTGCACGCAGAGGCAATTTCCCAAGCATTAATACTTAAATGGGTCATATGCACCACATCTGTCATTCTGTCCTGAAGTCTATGAGGCACAACCAAGACTCTGCAAGCCTATTGATTTTTCTAGCATTTGCTTTAATTTACTTAACCATTGAGAAATCCATCAGTACATAAAGGGCAACTGTCCATTACTGCCTCATTTGCAGACATTCTTTCCCCTCATTTTTTGGTAAATATTTCCTCTTAAATCGCTGCGTGTTTACAGTGTAAAAATGAATCTGGAAAGTGCTCACACCTGTTTCTGTTCAGTAACTGCTGCACTGAGGTATATGTAATGTGCTTAAAGATAGAATAAATATCTAGACATTATTACATCTGTGTGCAAAGGGTGGTAAATTAGATCCTAATTACATTAACAGGGATTCTGCCTCCCAGCTTAAATTTTACATGAGCACTCTGTAAAAATCCAAAAGCTCTGCTGTGGTTTCTTTACGAGCTGGTGATTACAGCTACTTCCTATGCGGTCACTAAATATTCTGTTTACAAATAAATGAAGAAGCTTTGAGCCAACTTGCCAGGGTAATAATCCGTTTTTTCCCCCAGCAAACCTTTACCACATACGCATGGCAACAATCAGAAGCCCTGGCTTCATCTAATTACTCTATCACATAATTTCACAAATTGCCTTTTCACTGGGGAGCCAAGTGCAAAACACGCTCACAGTGGGATTTCAGGCAGCAGCTTTCATTTACTACTCATTTCTTGTTAAATTAAACACAAAAACACCAGTTGTGTGAAAGAAGTCAAAAAGAATGCTTGCAAATGAGTCAGACAAGTGTATCTTATATTTATACCATTCGCACAAAATAGCTCATTGGCAAGCTGGATTTTTAATGGCACCATTACAGCCTTTAACCCTTTTGAAGCCCTAGTGAATTTCTGGGAACGAGAAATTTGCCCTTGTGGCATCAGATGTAGAACCCATGCTGGTGATGTCTGAGAGCATGCCATCCCGACCCACATCCAGGTGCTGGAATGGCATCAGGCAGCACCTCGCCCGACAGACCCATTGGAAAATAGCAGGGGCCACCAAGCACCCACCAGTCCCCTCTCTGTAATTCAAGGCCCCAGTTAAAACTTTGCATCATCACATGCTGCAGACAACTGCCTTGCTACCAACCCAACCTCTGACCAACCCCTCCAGCTACTGGGGTTTTGGAGAGAATTTGTCTCACAAATTCCCAGCGTCAGTGCGTTATACCCATCCAATACAAGGGAGAAACAGTCCTACAACTAAATCAAGTGCGATCTTAAGCGCACATGGGCATGATTCAGATTTCATCCCAGTGCATCCCCAAGGTGCAGGGGAACCAGCGGGACCGAAGGGCAGAAGGACCCAGAGGGCCAGAATCCTGCTAATTATCTGCAAGCTAACGAGGCAGGATTTTAGTCTGCCACTGAGGAGCACAGCTTATTTTGAAAATAATTGTAGCAAGTGTAACGTTTCCAGTGGAAGTGAACCAGAGGTTACACTGCTCTAAGATGACATTTTTACATCAACAAGTACAAAACTAAAACACGGCTATTAGTAATTAAAGCTGGTCCTTTTGTAGCACCAGAGCCAGTAGGTCAGGTACCGTTTTACATCACAAACCAGGCCTTTATGGCTGTAGATTTGCCAGTATTATCTGCACAGGGAGAAGAAAACATTAGCAGCAGCTGTCTGTGTGCTTCCACACTGAAAATCCTATTCATCCAGACAGGTGGAGTAATTTTAAAGCCAATGTGGTGCAATTTTCATGCAACTAATGCTACTGTTTACGAAAACACCACCATTACTACTGTTTATGAAAACATTACTAAAATTGCATTTTATTCATAAGAATCTTAAGATTCTGGTTGTTATCAGCTTCAGAATGACTCTACCCTGGTGCAGCTCACCCCCACTGTGTCTCCCAGCCCAAGATCACCACTCAGGGGCAAGGCTGGTCATGACACATTGCCAGGTTCCGCATTTCTAAGTCACAAATGGGTGGCTGCCATGCAGTGAAGAGGAAATTTGCCTGCTAACACTGAAGGAGGGCATCAGGATGTCAGATGTTGGCCTGATGCAGTGATGCCTGACAGTGAGATCCAGGGTATCTCCTCTCGGCCATTCTCATGCACAGCACAATCTTCTGTGTTCATGGCAAATTAGCAGGGTTCTGCCTGTGGATCTACTGGTTAACTGGACGCATCTAATGATGCATTTACCTTCCTGCAAATATCACCTAGGGACCCCAAAGCCTTGGCTAATGTACAGGCAGGTGGCCTGGGAAGAAGACTGTCACTTTCGAGTTGCCATTACAGAACAGAGTCTAAGCTTCCTAAAATAAGGTCTGTCTATCTCCCTCTGAGTTTAAAGAAATTCCTCAAAAAACATCCTGTATTGTATACCCTGAGCTGACCCCCATTTATAAGTGTCAGAACATCTCACTTTTTGCATCAGTGACGCAGAGCATCAGAGTGGGAGTAAGTTTGTTTCGTTTTTACATAATCCCAACATGTTTTATGCTGCACAATTTGGATTGAAAAGGGTCAGCCAGTAGCCAATAAAGGAATATTTGTGCTATACCTAATGTAGGAGAAGCACTTTCAGGGCAGAAGTTTCTGGTTCATAAAACAGAAGACCCATTGGTGAGTCTTCAGACCTTGCCTTATTAAAATGATGGCCCACCACTGGAATGAAACGAGTACTCTGCAAAGTATTATGGGTCTAAATCAGGAAATGATGCACGAGGTGAGGTAAATTAAATAACTACATATTAAGTTAAACTCTTTTCTGCCTACTTACCTTCTCTCTACACATACATTTAGCATTGCTGTAGGTTACAGGGTGAGGAGCTAGAAGTGTAAACGTGGCCTGATCATACACAGAAGAATAGATTTTGGGGGAAAGGATAAAACTGTTTATGGAAAAGATTAACTTTCCATCAAGAAAGAAAATACTTTTCTCAATAAAAGTTTTCTCTGGGAAATTTCATTGGGTACATAGTAATCACAATTAGTTAACATTAGGAATAAAGGCTTCTTGAATATATGCAGTATCAGCGTGGCAGTTCATTCAGCCATGGGTTAAGTTCATGCAAACAGATGTAGGATATTCTACGCCAGAGTGAGGGAATGAATCTTACACAACTTTATGTACCACTTCCAAATCTGAGCCTATCTGAAAGGCAGCTTATCTTACACCACAGATTAACACATCACATCAGATATGTGCCCAACTGGTGTGGTGCCTCATATTTTGGCACTTCACCTGATCTGATTAAGTCACTCACTAGCTTTCGCTGCTGCTCTGTGAAACTCCTTCAAGAGTGAGGAGATTGCCAATAAAAAATTAACACTGGCACTTATATACATAAGCATATCTGAGAATCAACATAGACTCTTTTGTAGCAACTGTGTTAGAGGACAAGCTAAACAAACAACCAATAATGAACAACCGAGCCCATGAATTTATCCTCATTTCCTGCTCACAAACTGCTTGCCAAGATACTCTTGTTTCCTTTGGTGTACTTAGTACTGCGAATTATTTGCCAAAATATTTCTGCAGATACTTCCAGATTTACAAATAAGTGGTCAGATTTTCCCTCACCCCCCTTCCCCCTTCAAAATGTGCCGCACAAATTTCAGCCAGCCATTCAAACTGCAGCAAGCCAGTCAGTTGCATTACACTTTTCCGTCCCCTGACTGAAGGAGGTTAATTTTCAAACCTGAAGTTACACATGCAAAATATCACAGCTGCAAATTTGAAAAGAGGAGAAGAGGGTGGAGAAGAAAGCAAAGCATCTAGTGTTGACTTAAAAATTCTTAATACTGCAAACATTCTTGCTGGTAAACTCATTTCTGAGAAGATTTATGCAAACAAAAGGAGTTCCAATACAACCAGAGCAAGTATAATTTAACATCTGAATTAATGTTTATCATGTTTCAGCTTTTCAGTATTCCCTCGCTTCTACTCAGATGCGAAATTCTCCTGGTGTGTAAATACTAATGTGTTTCAGCAGCTTCCGAATAATTCATATTCTGTAATGTGCTGGTGGCTTCCACATCAGTACAACAGTGCCTCCAAGGTGGGAACTGGAAAAAAGATGAGATGGCCCTTTGGGAATCCACTCTCTCTCTCTCTCTCTCTAAAACTTAGCCCAGACTGCTAGCTACTCTGACATCAACCAAAACACTTCCCCAGATCACTGCTCCTCCCAAGGCCCACGAGGATCCTGGGATGAGATGCTCCTACTCTATAGCTGAAAACAACACGGTGACTGTCTTCATCAGAAATGAGAATGAACCATAGATCTCGAATACTGGATGTTATGACCACACCAAACTCCTGTACAGGATAAGAGCCTAAGTGAAGAAATGCGCTTCCTTGAACCGACTGACTAAAGGATCCTACACTTTTATTTTCTGATCTAAAACCCAAGGTATGGATCACAGCTCAGAGCTGGCAATATAATCTATAGGACAGTGTAAGACCTCAACACGTAGGATGAGTGCTTTCCAAGAAATCATGCAACTGGAGCAACATGCCAAGAGTAGTACCTTTCTAAAACAAACAAACAAAGCAAAACAAAAACAAAAACAAAAACCCAACCATCCAACAGTTTTCTTTTTATATTTTTCTTTTAAAATAGCAAAAAAATCACCCATGCTATAGAAAGGGGATGGTCCATGGAAGCTGGACAGCAGGTCAAAGTAACACATTTGAAAAAGTTATATTAAAAAAAAAAAAAAAGCTTAGGGTTTTGGCAGCCCATATTCTCTACCAAACTCAAGGGTTAAGAAGTTAATTCAAATGGAGTTATCCAAACCTTGTTTGTCCTCCTTTCTGGAGCTCTCAGTTCAATTCTGACAGAGTCTCGGTATACTTTCCTCCCCCACAATATCATTTCCCATTTTTTCCTGTTAAGGACAACTGCCACACAGCTCCATGGCAGAAGGGACTTCAGAAGACCAGACTCCTTCACTACGAGGCACTCCCATCAACCTGCAGGATGGGTTTGCTCCGGTGACAGCCCCAAGAGCCTGGCTTTCCCAGGAATTCAGGACAGCTGGCACTTGCAGATGGGGAAGAATGATCTTTACAGTTTTGCCCACAGTAAAATGAAGTGAAAGAGGAGACTTGCATATTTGGGATAAAGGGGGGGAAAAAAAAAAACAAACTGACAACCCATTCTAAGTCTGATATATTGAAATCTGAGCCCTGTTACGCAGATGAGCTGCAGGAGCTCTCTGGCATTTTTTAAACCAAGAGCCAGTTGGTGCAGGATGGAGGATCCCTGTAAGTAGTACTATGGGGAAAGTTTTTTTGGGGGGTGTTTTATTTTAATATCTCCAAACCCTCCAGTGAGGAGAACAAAGAAAACGTTTGCTGTTTTTGCCAATTATTTCCCTTTTTTATGCTTCCAGCAGCCTTGTGCTGTACCCATCTGCCCTCTTGTTATACCCCTCCCAAACACAGAGGAGCATCCAGCCAAAGGAGTAGGCGCTGGGAGCCAAATTTATGCCCCTCCCAAAGCAAGACTGTAGAACCCTGGAGGTTCCAATAAATTATTTTCTACAAATACCAGCTTTGCTAGGTAGATTGCATATTGCTCATTAGAAGCTATCTTGCTTATTAAAATGGTATTGACTGTTAAATAGAGATGCAAAAATCTAGACACAGAATGGAAAAAAGAGCAAACTTTTTTTCTTTTTACCTTAAAGTCAACATATTTCAGCTACGTCTTTTATTTTCAGCTCTGTCTCCTATTTCACTAAGATTTAACCTCTTAAGGAAATGGTTTTAAAAGCAGTTAAAAATAATGATTAAATTATGGGATTTACATGAAGGAAATCCTTGGCCTATTCATTTTTTAAATCATGGTAATTTGTTTTTTAAAAGGTGTTTGAAGTCCTTGAATCTACCTCTTGGCACCATTAAAAAAAAAAAAAAAAGAAGCAGCTTATAATCCCCTAATGTACTTAAATAAAGCCTTCAATAGTTTAAATTGTTATTAAACATCTTTGGGGATTATAATTTTATGGGGTTTTTTTTTGCCTGATTAGATGATGAATGTGAAGATCATCAAATACTCATCATATAACAAACTAATTACATTGTATAATCCCCAAAATGAGGTTTGAATTCCAACAATTTAAATTAACCTGGATTTAAAGCATGCAGAGAATTCACAATGAGTGGACAAAACACTGAAAAAACACCCCCCAAACTCCCTTTTAAACAGAAAGGTGCAATTGCTGAGACAAAACCATAGCATGGGCTGAAGCAGAAACTAATCCTGTTGCCACAATTACATTTCCATAGATCTAGTTGGAGAGAATTATTTTTCTTCCTTCCCTTCCTCCAAGCTTTCCCCTTACTTCTCAATCCCTGCTGAGGGCTATACGTTAAAGAAGAGATCTGCTTGAAAAATGGTGGCAAGATATGAGCCCTGAATGTAAAGTGATCAAAAAAAATAATAAAAAAGGGGGTCTGCAACATGCTGCAGCACACCCTGATGTGACCCCCAGGACAATCCTTGGGAGCCCAGCTCCAGCCCAGGACTGTTCTACCCCAGCCCCTCTGATGGTATTTGCAGCTCATCCAATTCCGCGCCATAAAGCCCAGCTCATTTGGAGCTCAGCTTCTACAGTTTAGGGACATTCTCACTTCTTCATCAAACTATCAGCAGCCTTTTTAGCTCTTTCTTTTTTTTTCTTTTTTTTTTTTTTTCCTTTTTTTAATGGTAATTTTAAAATAGTTTTTCACTCCAAATCCATAGCATTCTCCAAAAACCCGATTTCACAAACATCAAATATACAGGCCAGGGTAACAATCTACCAACATCCATCTCAGCAAGCTCCACTGCTATGCTTTGCCTAACTAACGGCCAACCTAGGCAGCTGTTCCAATGCTGTGCCTAACTAATGGCCAACCTAGGCAGCTATTCCAACATAGACTTTAATAAAATGTCGGTTGGAAGAGCAATGATGAAAAAATAAAAACCACAAAATCCTGAGTGTAAGCCTGGCCACCACTCCTTGTATTGTTTTAGCTGATTTTTGTTGTTGTTATTCTCTGGGGAACAGAAAGGAAGGCAATTTGGCTGAATTTATCCCCTGAAGTGTTTCAGAGCATACTGCCTGCATCCACAGAAGACAGCGCTTGACTACCCTTTGGGCATACATCAACTCAGCTCTGCACATCAGTCAAAATAATGGGGGGCTGCAGCGTGACACTGAGTGGGAGCTATTGCCCAAGCAGCTCAACAAGAGGAGAGGCGATGGCCTCGCGTTTGATGTTTTCTTCAATAAAGAAAAAAGATTTTCCTCCTAAGTGGAAAATGAGAACTAAGGGACAAACCTTAGGAAATGAAGTCAGTACACAGAGGAAGACTTAATAGTCTTTGAGATGGAACAACTGCATAGGAGGAATTAAACCAACTTATACACTTTTAAAGGATTGTATTAGACCTCCATTTATTTTAAATCTTTCCAACCATTAATCATTAGTATGACAGACACAGCAATTACTGTCTATTTTGTTTAATTCCATGCCGCTGATGTGTATTAATATTATAATTGTGAGAAAAATCTTTTGCTTTTGAAAAGGAGTGCTCCTAAATAGCAGCCCAATTAGGAATTAGCAGAGGCCAAGGGGAGGCTGTACCTCACCTTTCACCGCTGCCTGTTTCCCCCCTGCCATTTTGCAGATGGGAAAGCGATGGCAGGTCAAGCACAGGGGGCAAAAGGGAGAGATCCCTTGCCATTGACACCTACAGGCAGGTGAGCAGCAGAGCTCTGCCTGTCTTCCCCAGAAGAACCTCTGGAGCCCTCCCTGATGCTGATACCTAATGTGGTACCTCATGGTCCATGGAGCAGCTCACAATCTGCTGGAGGTTGCACACTGGCCTTCAGTTGTGGAAGGACAGCACTCCAGGCAGCTTGTCCAAGGCACTGCATTGTTCTGGCACTAACTGCAGAGCTGGCTCTTCTCACATTATCAACACGCTTGCTTGGAGGACATCTTCCTCCACACACAACACTCGCAGCTCTTCCGAGTGCACAAGTTCTCTAGGGGGGTTCCCACTCCAGCAAGGGCATTTCAGGCTGCAACACAGGCTTGGAAGAGCCTATGAGTGTCCAGCCTTGTTTTCTTTTGGGAAACTGTCCATTACCTCACTTAGAGTAGTTTTGTCCCAAGATCCTAGATGATGAAGGGGAGGGAATGCAAATTTCTTTTGCTTTACTTTTTGCTTTACTGAGCTAACTAGGCAAGCCTGGAACTGCCTCATTGCTGCCAGGAGAAAGAAAAGCTGCCCCGCAGTAAATTTGTCTGCCCCACCTAGCTGGGTTTCATTTGCACAGGGGATGGTGAATTTTTAGAAGTAAGCTTTAGCTAAATGCTGTAAGGTAGCATACACAGCAGCTTCACTGTGCCAGTCCTGGGGGTTCTGCACATGAGCTCTCCAGGAGAAGAAACCACCTTAGCAGTATGCGCCCAGGCAAGCTCCACAGGCACCCTCCTCTTTTCTTTTGCACACCATTACTTCACAGCAAAAGAGTGAAAAGCCACTTGTACCCTGCACCCAGCCTGTCTGGACTGAAGAGCTTGCAGGGCATCTTCTCCAACCTCCACCTGAACAAGCTGCAGCAGGCCAGCTTGGGCACTGCTGGCAACCCTGGGCCATCTGGGAGGGAGATGCCCCTGTAACTCACGTCTGCTGGGAGGCAATGGCCTGTCAGCTCATCGGAGTCGAGAAGTCACTGTGATTGCAACAAACCAAAAGAGTCTTTAGCCTTTGGGAGCAATGCACTAAATGAGATGGGGCTAGGGAACTGGCAAAGCTGTGGCATGGCTGGCGTCAAGACTGGAATTAAACAGGGGGCATTTGAAGCCCTCCCCAGCCTCAGAAGAGGAGTGCTCAGGCATGAAGGTTCATTCATAGCAACCTGGGACAGCACAGGGCAGGATTCCCTGCCTGATCCCCGTGCTGACAAGAGTCATGCAGGTATCTGGTTTCTTGGCGCAGCGGGGGACGAAGGGACAAACTGCAGGAGCACGGCCTCAGCTTTAGGAGCATGCCTTTGGCTGGGCTCCACGGGGCTGGACAAGCTGGCAGCTGCTAGTGTCACCCTGTCCCTACCTAGAGGCCAAGATGAGAGGCCAACACTGCTTGTCACCACTGCTTGCAGGGCACAGGCTTCCCTTGCCCGGGCCTTACCCCACTAGCACAGAAAGCAGGCTGGAAATCTTGGGCCGAACGCTTAAATCCCCACAGTGGATGACAACACAGCAACAGATCACCAGGATTTGATGGAAAAGAAGAATGGCATTAGAAACACTTGGCTAAATGCTAATGTTAAAAGGTGTGGGATATCATATAAACTCTTTAAAGGAGCTCCAGCATCCAGCTTAACCCCGCACACCTGTCCAGAGCTTTTCATTTCTAATCCCAGAAATAAATGCAGGTAGCTGTGGCAACAGAAATAGCTGCTCGTCCACCCCCCTCCCCTCAGTGATGTTAAACGCAGTGGTAACTTACACTCTGGGAATGAGAACATCTCACAAAAAAAATTATACTTTTCTATTAAACCAGATACATTCAGACCTTTCATCGTGAAGCTTCTGACAAACATGTGAATAAGGTCTTTGTTTTCCCATGCTTTGTTTTTAGAGCTCCCCAGTTATTTGCCACTTCTCTCTGCTCCAAAGCAGTGATTCCCATGTCAGCTACCAGGAGCTGCAGTGGGCAGGACAGGGTTCCCAGTTGGCAGGATAAGCTCAGCCACATTTTATGGTGATGTCCTGTTAACAACTGCAACTCCAACCAAAAATCTAGAAACAACACACACAAAAAAACACCCCAAAACCATAAAAAGATATGCTCCATGCTCCTCCCCTGACAGCTAGCAAATGAGGCAACAGCTCTGCTCAGAAAAGTTCCCTGAGCTGCCTGTCAGTAACATAATACGTATTTTTGCTTTCTATGACTACTACAACTATGACATTTCCCATGTTTTATTTTGCATATGTGATCTAGAGTTCACTTACTGTTAGATGCTGGAACAGCCATGCCCTCATGATATTTGTGGCTACTTTGGGAAAGATGCCACGCTTTTTATGTCGCTTTTTGTCCTTATCTGGATCATCATCATCACCTGTGCTGGGGGAAGCTACACTGTTGTCCAAGCCGTCACCTGTAAATATAGTGAATCAAATTTTGACTTATGCTACCTTTATATACTTCAGCCGAAGCCTGGCTTTGGGTATAAACTGCATGAATATTTAAATGAGGTATAAATTCTTTAACATTGTAATTCACCAGGGGTTGAAGGGTTGGGGGGGGAAGAGACACGGGGTGAGGGAAGGTCTCAGGACTGTGTCAGCCCAAGTCTGGGTTATCCTGAAGGACAGCGTGGCCATTTCTGCCACTGGCTTCATCAGTGTAACCCAAACAAAAAGTGCTTAATTTTTTATTTTTTTTTTCCAATGCATCCCATTTGAAAAGGTGGAAAAGGTGGCTTTTCTTCACATTGCGTCACTTCCCAAAACTAATCCCCATCAGCTACTTTGGCTGAGATGGCAATTAGGAAAGCATTGATGCTATCCCATCCCCAGGCCATGTGTGAAGCTGGGTGCCACATCTCACTCTGGGAAGAAAAAATTGGGTGAATGCATCTCTCTTGCAATACCAAAATCTCTCCCCAAATTCATAAACAACCAGAAGATTGGCACAGCACTTACATTAAGTCTTTTCTAGATGTCCAACTTACCCTGCCTTTTTGATGGGACACGGGTAGCTAACTGGCCTCCCCTCTGCCCAGTCTATAGAAATTCATACTGGGATAAGTAGGCACCAATTTGACATACACTGTAGGAATTAACACCCGGCTTTGTGTTGATGCACCGCATCAGTGCAAGGTGTCTGCTCCCGTTAAACAACAACTGATCCAGAATGAATTTCTTCAATGCAGAGAAGGTCTTAGACGCATCTCATCACATTAGCAACATGTCTCCAGGAGCACGTAACTGCGCTGCAGCCAGCTTTGCTCTGGTCTGATGGGCTGGCAGTCAGAGCAAAGCAAAAGTTGTAGTGCTCTCAGCCTGTTTGCAAGTTTGCATGCAATTTTTGTTTCAAACCCTGAAAGCAGTTTATAAGTCCACACAGAAATCCAATCTTTTCACTCTCTGCGTGTGGACTAAACTATACAGCCTGGCTTCCAAAAACATCACATTCGTAGCAATGTGGAGCTGTGATATTATTAAGCAAGTGGCTTTTACACTCTTGGACAAAAATGATCAAGGAAGTCATCTGAATGGGGCTAAATCAAAACTAATTCTGTTAGCAATCAAAAAAAGCCCATCATCAACACAAAAAGAATGCAGGATGTCAAAATTATGATTTGTTAAATAGCTTTCAGCAGTTAAAACAAGTTATTATTAGCATTATATTTTTAGTACCTTCCTGACTGTGACAAATTTCTAACTGTCCTTATGACTTGGGCTGTGTCTTTAATGAGGTGGCAACCTTAAGTAGTTATAGACACAAACAAGATTTTTATGAAGAAATCAAATATCCGATAAATTCTTTGAAAGCTCGGTATGTAAAAAAGGGCTTTTATACAGAGAAGCAATTCACCATATAAAATAATAATTCATAAAAGAAACATGAGCAAAGGAAACAACTCAACAGCATTTAAAATTCCACGGGCTAATCCACTTCTGTCTGAGAGAGGCAAACAAGGAAAAGAAAAGTATTACGCATTCATTGATTAAAAATGAAAAGCTTCTAACCTAATGACACTGCCTTTCACCACCTCCCTACAATTGTCCCCCCCCCTCCCTTATTTTTTTAAAACACACTCTCTCCTCATTTCAAACCCCCTTCAGATTAATTTAGCAGGCATTGCCTCGTGCCTGATGGGAGGAGGACTCATTGATAATTTATGGAAATATCTACTATAATCCAAGGGAGATGACTTTTTTCCAGCTTTGTGCATCAATAGATAATCAAGGCCTTAAAGCAGCCTGAGCTTCCCATTACCTCGGGCAAGAGAATTCCTGAAAGCATGCCTCCGGGGCACCTGAATTATATCCTCCATTAGGAGAGGAAAAGCTTTCTGCATTCCACCTATAACACTCCCCAGAACCTTTCCTGTTTATTTCTGCTGTATGAAAGCAGAAGCATTAGGAACAGGATTTTTTAAGTGAAGACTTATGTAGATACAATGGAGAAACCTTTCAAGCGCGAGCCAGATCACCTCCTTCAATCCCTGGCAGTGACCTATCCCAAATAAAAGGTTTCTGTTACATCATTAGCTCAAGCCAAAAACAGCCTCGGCTTAATGCACAGTTTGTTCTTCCTACTGTTTTTAGGCAAATACTGCTACTTTACTCCCATCTGGGAGGGAAATTACACTGCTGGGTTGTAATCTAAGACAAGATTTTCATTGGAAGCAAATGCTTTCAATCCAGTGTAAATACTGGTGCATGTTCAGAAAAGCCTAAAACAATAAACCCTGGCCCCGTCCGACCCAAGCCAGAGAAAGTGAAAGGGAGGGAGCGGATAACAAAGCACCCGGCTATCCGAAAAGCAAATTCTTCGCTAGACTTTTATAAATTGTTTAACCTCTTCCACTTTTTTCAAATTGAAAATTGATCCCGTAAAGACCAAACCGCGGAGAGAAGTCTAAAGGGTCGATTGTGGATTTTAGCATTTCCATCTCCTTTTGCAACTCGAGACGCTCACCTCCACGAGGTCTCTAGAGATGCAGTCTCCCCCTCCTTTCACCCCCCTCCCCTCTTTTTAAAGCTTGCTGAACAAACTTGAGGAGCGCTGACCAGCCACACGGTAGCAGCTACGGACCGCATTTGTAAAATGTCAGCAGTGACTTCGTTCCTGAAGTTGACTTCTCCTGCCGCCAAATGAAGGCAAACTGAAAAGGTGGAAATAATCATAGAAATGATGCTAGTCCATAAACAAGCTTACAGCCTCATTAGTATAGCGGGAGGCTCCGCTGGGTGATTTATGCTTGTTTTGCTGATGCCATGAGGAAATGCCATAGGGCAACTTTAGCCAGCTGCTAATGGTTTCTGACAGCTTCTTAGCAACTAGTGCAAGCAACGCCGTAGCGTTTGCTAGTGACAGAAACCGAAAATGTCATATTATCTGCCCATGTGTCACAAAGTCCGTGTGGCAATTAACTAGCAGGCCAGTGACTGAGGGGCCAGAGGCTCTTCAAAATGGCCCGTGGCTATTGGGGGCAGAGCAGGCTCACTGCTCGCGTTTGCACTGCACATATGCACGCCTTAACGCAGCAAGCCAGGCCTGACCACCGCCATCAGGGCGTGGATGGGCTCAGTCCTTCCAGCTCCTTTGTCTGTAAGGTGCTCCCCATCACCTCTTCCTTAGGCACTGACAGCAAGATTGCAGTAATATGCCTCAATACGATGGCTGAAAACAGCATGTTAATAGGCAGCACCCCATCACCCAACTCTGTGCACCCAGCCGAGGTGCTGGCTGTGTTTCTGCTCTCTCACAAATGAGCCTGAAAGGATCTCAGGCTACTGAGGCAGACACATTGCCTGTCGGCTTGCTGGGAGTACAGCTGCTCGGCATGGCAGCCGGACACCATTGAACAAGCTGAAGAAGACGTTGGCTCCGCACACCCCAAACCATGCGCTATACGTCAAACTGTCAGACCTTTCAGCGTAGCCATTCGTCCTTTCAAATAATATTTAAGAATTGTTTTTACTAAACTTTATAGGCCACGCTCTAGTGAAAGAGGCCAACCGACAAAGAGAGGAATTTGTCCTCCAGTTTGTCCATGGACGATTTGGTGCAGGACCCAAGCCCATCCCCATGGAGCGCGGCAGGTGACCTGTGGCAGCTCCCGGCCCACCAGGCAGCTCGGATTTCAAACACGCTGTCTATTTAAGCACACCCAGGCATTTAGGCTGCACTATCTTGTTCCTTTCAAGACGGGATAAAGCGGCATTTATCACATTCAGGCCACTGAATGGGCCAGACTGGCCATGCCAGCGGGGCCTCCTTCCCACGCAGCCACCTCCTGTGCCTCCTGCTCTCCAAAATCTGGAGGCAGAATTAGAGGGCAGCTAAGTTAGAGCCTCTCCATGAGCCATTCATGCTCTCTTTGTCGCAGGTGATCTGCTGGAAAACTTTGTTGGCAAAATAGGTACTTCTGGAGAGCAATGCTTGTGCTCATACACTGTCGCTGCTGCAGAAATTAGGCAGTGACTGGAAAAAAAACTTCTCTCTGTGCTTCATACTGAAGCACAGTTCAACATCATGGCCTGCAGTAGTGGGAGGGCAGGGAGGATGGCATATTCAGGTCTCAGTCTTTTCAGTCATGAAGCCTGGAAGCTCAGGTGTCTTCAAAACCTGGCTTTCAAGCACTTGCAGGTGAATTGCAGGTGAACTGGCCCATGCAATAGGGTGGTCTCTTGGATTCCAGGGAAACCACTCCCCTGCACCAAGCCAAAAGTGTTCCCCAGGCATCAAGGGCTTGGGTCTATCAGGAACAAACAGTTGTGTCCAAATGAAGTGGCTGTGCACACAATATGGTGCTCACATGGCACTGCCCATAGCCTGGCCTGGCCCTTGTCCATCCTGCACCTCTGCACACACTCAACCAGGAAGTAATGCTTCCTGGGGGCTCTTCAGACCATAAACACTCTTCCTTTGGCTCTCAGTGGTGAAGAGCAGAACACTGCTTTCCCACAACAGAGATATAGGTCATTTCTCACTGCCCTGTCCTGTGATCAACCTGTGTCTGCACTACAAATATATCACAGAAACGCATGCCATTCTTACAAAGCCTGCTCCACACACCTCTGTGGTGAACACTGAAGATGCGACATCCATGTCCTCTGAAGGACTCAGCTTGAAGGTTTGCACATACTTTCATATTCAATAAGCTAATTCAATCTAAATATCCATTGTATGAGAATTATTTGTACTAAGTTTTATAGACCATACTCTAGTGAAAGTCTGACCAAACTACTGACTTCTGTGCTAGACTTAGATGTTTCACAGCACTGAAGCATTGCAACACACTGCCTCAAAGTTCATGGGCTTTTTAGTAGAGTGATTAAAAAAAAAAATCTACTAAAATTTTCTTTAAAAAGCCCTTAGAAGTTTGGCTAGCAGGAGAAATCCTACATTGCTTAGGACAAATATCGAACCATTCACTGGCCAACCACAGCTCTGTTCCTTTCTCATTTAACTCCTTCAAAAATCCAAATTGTTTTAGTAACGTTCTCAGTTGCTGTAAAGCAGGATTCATTAAGAACTTTGAGGAGCAATATAATCTACTACAGAGTTGAAAGTGGCAAAATGACTTTCTGTAACCTTTCTTCAATGCTGTATGCTAACTTGGAGTAACTATTACAATCTCTGCACCTTTACAGATGTACATCTCCAGTTTGTTGTGTGCCCACACATCCACCACACAGACTCTCCACCAAGCAAGAACAGCCTTACGTGTGAAGCGTAATTTTCCTACAAGGTACAAACCACCAACTCTCAGAAAGCAAACCCAGGAATACAACATGTTTTTTTAGCTAAAGCAAGGGCAAGAGTGAAAGGAACACGCCACAACCTGCTGCTTAAAACAAGAACTGCCATTTCACACCACCACTGAATGGAGTTGGGCAATTAAGGAAGAACATAGAAGTTTTGAGAGTTGTTGTTTTTCTGGGGTTTTTTGGGGTGGTGATTGTGCAGTCAGCTTGGCACACTCAGCAAGCTTTGGAGCAGCCCCAAAAAGGATTTACAATGATGGAAGTCTGCTTGTGAATCTGAAGTGTGGGGCTGAAAGGGACAGGTTTATTTTTTCTTATTCCTTTAGGAAAAAGCCTTCTCAAATATACTTAATAAAAAGTTAATGAGGAACAACAAGGTTGAAAATGAGCACTAGCAAGGAATACTGTTGTGCTTCAGTTTGCATGCATCTCTTAAGGAGATGCACTCCATATTTCATGCAAGGATTCAGCCCATGACATGTGCAGTAGGAGGTTGTCAGTCACAGATAGTATCCATATTTACAAGATACTAAAGGAAACAGTTGCAAAAATATCCTACACAAAAATTCATAGATGAAGTAACCTGGACCAGAATAAATTACACTCTGGCATTTGACAAATTTTCAAAGTTTTTTCATTGAATCATTGTACTTTGTTCTCTAGAGACAGGAGCACCTTCTAGTAACTCAATCCTCCTTTTTGACTTGAATTCCCTTCAGGCAAACAACAAGCAAATTAGCTGTCTACACAAAGGTTAAGAACAGCATGGTTAAGAACAGCACTGATGAATGGGAGGGGGGGGCATAAAAAAACCCACAGATTTTACACATTTTCATTTGTTCAGCAGCTTTTTACAGCTAAAGCTAAGGAAACCTCTTCTGCACAATGCAGCACTTCTTAATAATGTTCACAAAACTCCACCATTATGAGCAAGATATTTCTGGAGCCGTACATCTATGCTCTATATGAAATATTAAAGAGAAAGCAGTTCATTGTATGGGAAGCAAACAACTTTCCACTGCCGGCTACAGAAGTTTACTTTAAGCAATTGGAAGCAAATACCCTACAGAAGAAGAAAAGTATCTGGTTAAACAGAAAAAACATCCTACTCCACCAGAGAAAAAGCTTAAACAGTTTGTTGGGTTATTTTGCTTGTTTTTACCTAAAAGTTAGCATGGAGTCCCAGCCACGCCTTGAAAAAAGCTGCTTTTCAGCCATTCTCTATTTTGTTCAAATAAAGGTCTTTTTTGAAACACATTCCCTCCAACCTCAGCTAGAGAGTTGGGCTTCCCAGTCAAGGGTCCCACCAGCTGTGTTCTCCATGAAAAGTCACCATGCACAGCTTCCATGCAGGTAAATTCTCAGCTGGTTTCACTCGGGCTAGCTCACTTACGAAACAGGAACACAAGAAGCAGCAGAAGGAGCACAGGGCTGCTCTGTCATGGGGGAAATATGCCCAACTAATACCCCAAATGGCCACAAGGTCAACTTCTGCAACTCTCTTTAGTTCCTTAAGAACTGGCTCAATCTTGATGTTCCTCCTGCTCATAGGGCACTCATAGGAGAGAGCAAAAGCAGCTATAAGAAGCTCAAAAGCAAAGACCAGACACATACTAGGTATAAACTAAGGGACGTATTATCTGTGGAAACAGTTTATTATAGCTGAGCATTTAAATAGGCTTCCTTCCCTCAAAAAGAGTTAAATTGCCCTGGGCCCTTCCTGTGTGCTTGCTTCAGACATGATGCTGTAGATTTCATGTTTTACAACAGGAAATATGTGCCAAGCCCTTGACACTATCCAAACCATTGAAAATGAGATTTTTCTACTGGAAAAAAAACATTTCATTGTTGGCTGAAATGAACCAAAACGCTTACGTTTGTTGAGCCAATCTAAAGCATTTTCTTTTAGTCCAATTCCAGACAAGCCAAGGCCAACCCAAGCTGCAGTGTGCCCTGCAGGAACTGTAGCTCAGATGCTGTTTGCCCCAAATTCTCTTTTGTTGGACTGGATCCCATATGTCACAGGAGTCATATGATCATAACCAACAGGAGAAAAGTAGTTTAGATGTGGCATGGGCAACTTGAGATTCGTGATCTGTCAAATCCACGGTAGACATTTTCAATTGGAAGTTCCCACGTGTTCTGTTTCAAGTGAAAAAGTTCTTGGTTGAATGTAATGTATTTTCTTCTACTTCTGTCACCCACAGTTTAAAATAGTCGTAGAACCAATACATTCTATTTATTTCCTCTGCCTCTGATCCCTCAGGAATATCTGAGGATAAAAACTAAGCATGATTAAAAGAAACCTGACATTAAGCTTCCCTTTGCATGCCATGGCAGCACCATACACTCTACTTCCCAAAATTCAGTGGACACTTTGTGGCCATCAATGACAGAAATAAGAGAAGTAAGAACAAACACCCCTACTATTTTCCATCTCAGCTACCATTGCTGATGCTTCCAAAAAGCATCCGTCAGCTCAACAACATCATAAAGATCCACTTGCAGCAGCCAATTGCTCAAGCAAATTCCACCCACTGAAACATCTTAATTGGGCAATTAGTGAGAAGACACCTGGCTTTGAACTTAAGCCACAAATTATTCCTTTATATCTAAAACAAGAGGAAGATAATTTTGATTTGTTTTGCAAGGTTAATCCAAACTATCTTCTGAGAGAGTCTGCTGGTTCCCAGTGCAGGAGCCCATATCTCACAGCGATGGAAAGGAGGGCAGAGATGAGGTTTGGCCCCATGCACCTGGAAGATCCTCTTCCACAGGTGTACTGAAGTCTGATGAGTCAGATAACCATGTGGTTATCATTAGCATTAGTAACACTTGCAATCTTGGCTTTGGGATTCCTCTCACCCAGTGTCAGCACTGCCTAACATACTCAGGAGCCTCCTTTACTCTCCAAAGACAAAACCCTTTGTTATAGCACATATACAGCCAGTTCAGGAAAACACCTTAATTACAAAATAAGCAGCTGTCTCCATAACAAACCCTTTATGGGAAGAGTGTAGACAGAATGAGTAGTATTTTTCTTATGCTCTGTGCTGCCTGGTGCTCCAAATCCACTCTCTTGTTCTCCCAGCAAAGGCCACCCGCTCTGGAGGGCCCATGACAATAGCAGTGGCTGCTCCTCTGGAAGGAGGTGCAGAAGCCAAAGGGAGATAAGTAGATTTGACAGAGGCAAAGCTCACACCAAATTTTCTTCCACTTGACTGTCCCTCTCCAACACAAAAGGCAAATCTGCTCTGATGAGGTGGTGCTGAAAAAGGGCTACAATGGGAAAAACAAACCTGGAGCCAGGCTCTAGGGCTGCAGCCTGCAGCTGGCCGTGCTCGGCACAACAGCTGTGGGCAGCAAGCCCATACCTTGCCTGGTCTCAGCTGCACAGACTGGTGTTAGCAACCCCCATTTGGGTCAGTTGGGATAAAATCTCAGTGCATCCAGTTAGGAAGCACGAACCAGCCCTGACAGGAGGCCTGATCACCCTGCAGGGCTATAGGACCTCCTGGAGGAACAGCAAGAGAGGGGAACTTTCAACCATCCTCAGCTGAGCCACCTTCTTGTTGTGACCCAGGACTAAGCATCCCCATCAGGCAGCTGAGTTCTTCTGAATTAGCTCATCCTCTTTGGCTCCAGCATAACCTATTCATGACGCTCCTACGTTCTGTCTTCATAAAGACATGCTGGGCTGGGCTGTGCACACTGATTTATCATAGAATCATAGAATCATAGAATGGCCTGGGTTGAAAAGGACCACAATGATCATCCAGTTTCAACCCCCCCTACTATGTGCAGGGTCATCAACTACCAGATCAGGCTGCCCAGAGCCACATCCAGCCTGGCCTTGAATGCCTGCAGGGATGGGGCATCCACAACCTCCTTGGGCAACCTGTTCCAGTGCGTCACTATTTCCTCCTCATATCTAACCTAAACTTCTCCCCTGTCTTGCCCCTGTTTAAAACCATTCCCCCTTGTCCTATCACTACCCACCCTGTTTCCCGTGACTATCACAGCTTCTGGTGTTTTGCTGTTTGTCTTGCAGTGCAAGATAGAAATACAGTTTAGAGTGGTTTGAGGGCGATTTTTATTGGTTTGTTTATTCCAAAAGCTAAACAAAAAGCAATAAACATCTCAGAGGGCCCCAAACATGCAGTGAGTGGGAAAGTTAAGTCAGGTCAAGGCTAGACAGTTAAAACCTACATTTCACCTACAGGTGCACACATGCCTCATTTTTACCTCTTCGTCTTCCATCACTATACACTCCTTGACATTAGGTACCTTGGTTTACTTGGAATATGCAAACTGATGGGAAGAAAAAAAAAGCTCCTAGGGCAACCTAGGATTTGAGTATTATTTATGTCGCTATATCTAACGGCATCACCAGCAGGAATCTGTTGTGAGAGGGATGGAGGAAAAGAGGGAGGCAAATTGGCCATCTCCAGGTGATTCCTCTTTTAAATCCACTCCTTCTGAGCCAACATTCAACCAAAAATCTCACACAAAGCTCAAAGCAAAGACAGACCTTAGTGGAAAGCCACACAGTGCCTGAAAAATCAAACCAGAACAAAGCTTAAACATCCCCCAAAAAGCAAATCAAAAAGCTTCATGAGACCAAATTCTGTATGAGGGCAAACCACGCAGTTGCTGCTCCCATTCTAACACCAACACCTTCCCTGTGTCGTTCCTGTCCATGCGGAATGAGCTAGGAAGGTTTATAGGCAGTGGCTGTGATGTGAAGGAAAAGACTGACTTTTCAAGCATCCTGTAGTGCTGGGAAGAGAGAAGAATGGAAAGAAAATGGAAGGAGCAACCTGGAAAGGAGAAAGGAAAAACAGGAGACCTTGGCTCAAAGGAGAGTGCTTACCACACCCTTAGCTTTGCCTTCATCTATAGATGTTTGCTTTTATAAATCTTGGAAAAAATGTGGTGCGTGAGCTAAGTAGGCCCCTAGGCAGATTTAACTTGGATGACCTGAACTTATTCTGCAGATCACCATAGGTCTCACTGACCTTGGCAGTGACACAAGGACCACATTTTCTCACGGATGAATTGCTTCAGAATAATTCTGCCAATGTATTAGGCATAAATAGCCTTTTATTTAGCACTGGGCAAATACGATCTCTCCTTCTGCCTCTCATCTCCCCAGACAAAATCTATTTATTAGGATAAGGAAAACCCTACCCTCCACTCGAGGTCTGGGTACACATCTCGAAGGCCAGGCAGAAGCTCGGCTGCTTTGTGCTTATGGCAGTGAATGTTCATACTTTGCCTTCAGCATGATGCTATTGGAAAGTAGCTGGTAAGATCTGTTGCTTCTGATTGGAGTGGTCAGCCTGCATATCTGTGGGTTAATATACAAGTATCCTCAAACTCAAAGAGAGGGGAGAATACAGATCAAAAATGGGAATGTTCAGCTTCAGCCACCGGAACAGAAAACACAATCCTCACCTTACAGCACCCAGCTGTAGGGCATCAAAATGAAGCTGCTCCGAGGTAAGCAGAAAGATCATATCTCAGTTTTGCAGAAAATCAACCCATTTGGAAGGAACAGGTATGCTTCTTGGAGAAGCGTCAGCAGAGTTGGGATGGTGCAGACCTTTCCATCAACGAGTTTCACTATTCTGTGCCTCTGGTCACTTGAGGCCACCCCACATTGCTCCTGGGCTCTGCAGATGCTCTGCACGCTTCCTCCCCACTGCAGAGTTGGCTAAAGTGGCTATTACACTCAGTCGGTACTCTAATGCCACCCGACCCTTAATTGCTAAGGAAAAGCAGACTGTAACCACAGAAAGGGCTTTCTGGCCCTGGCAAGGAAGTATCAATTTTGAGGTCTGAATAATATCCCTGAAAAACATGAATCAGAGTGGTCCTTTCAAGCTGCGCTGTGATTGATAGAGGTAAGCAAAACTGCAGAAGAGTAATCTGATGAAGACCAGAATGGTTTTGTAATACAGGTACACAGACACTCAGACATAGACAAAAAAGAAAGAAAATACTTGCAAACTGGCATTCAAATTGCCTTGTGACAGTCAAATAAATCTTAGCGAACAGTTATTTCCAGTTACTGCCGCTATGAAAAAGAACCTCTGTAACAAACTCACTGCAAGCTGAGCAGAAACGAAACACAATTTTCCAATTGTTTGTGGACCACTTGCTTCAACCGCACAACTCACAGCTGACCACTTCCAACCTGCAGGCAAGGGCCAGTCTCAAACTGGGTCACTGAGGTTTTGCAGGCGCAGAAGTTCATCTCCAGCCACACACTTGCACTCCGCTCCATTGCAATGCTAGAGCAACAGCCACCAGTGCCAGAAGTGGCGATTCTCGTGAGACAGGAAAACACTTTCACAAATATCTGCCAATTATCTGAACAGTCACCAACAATGCCAGCCTCTGAACCGCTGCTAATCACACTGCCATTTTCTATGCAAAACAACTTTGAGTTCTGTAATTTATTTGAGCTGCCTGACCAGCTTCACCTGCAGCTCGTGGTTTACGCAAATAAGACGGGAAGACAGAAGTTTTCAGCTATAACCACAGGCTCAAGTTCAAAGCTCAGCTGAAAACTGTTCTTACCTCTACATTATTTAATGTCTATGGAAAAGACTTCAACACAACAACCATATTTACAATGGAAACGATCTAAGCAGCAACCTGAACAAGTAAAAACACCCCAGGAGAGGGTCTTGCTCATGCAGCCACGTGGAAGCTTTCCTTCCTGCTCACCTCTCAGAGGTTTTCTGCAAGGCTGAGGTTGCATATGAGCATGCAGGGAGAGGTTCAGCACAGTGGTGCTGTTTCAATTTGCTCAAAGACAACACAGGTTTCTCCACCCCATGGTGCAAACAGGGAGCAGCACATAAGTAAGGCAGCTGAAGACCCAGAGCCCAGCTTTCCAACACCCCACAGTGATCTGCACAGGTTACAACCCATGGATGGCAAGCAGAATTCCCTGCTTGCACATCCCTGGAAGCACCTCACTCAGCTTCATCCTGGGGCTTTCCCTTGAGAGCCATCCCTCTAGATGCCAGATAAAGGCAGTGACAAGGTGCTGACAACGCCTGTGCTGCTGCTGCCAGTCCCCTGCCCTCCCTCTGCCCAGACTCCAGAGCTGGCTCCAGCCCCAGGCTCTGCACTTGGAGCTTTGCAAGGATACAGAGCCCTGAATTCTGTGTTTCTCGAGCACATCAGGGGCACTGCTTGCAATCTGGAGATATATGGAGAAATAGAATCCAAAGGGAACTTGCTCATCTTTGATATGAAAATACGAGTTCAACACATTCCCCATAGAAATCATAAGAACAACAAAAACAAATGCAAAAGAAAACCCACCTCATCTGCTAGTGAGGATCGCAACAAATACAACCACAAAACAAAACGGATAAATGAGCCTTTTGGAATGCATGTTAGTGTGCCTAAACGGACTGAGGGTGAATCTTGTTAGTTAGGGGTGGAAACGGGTTTAACTCCGGTTTTACATTTAAAAGCATCCAAGGGAGGGAGGTGGAGAGCAGTGCCACCAGCTGCAGTGCCTGGCAGACAAAGGACCCCGCGTCCACCAGCACAACAAAGCCACGACCCGGTGGTCTGCATGCTGCCATTCCTCCCACGTGAACTCATTTCATTTCAAGGTTTCATTCATGCAGTCTTTCATCTCATGAAAGGCCACCACGGTGTTCAGTTGAAAGCTGAGAGATCCACTGCTAACTATGTTCCACGAGCCTGGGTTTTACAGTCAAGTCCCCGGCTCCTAGAGGCACACAAAAGCCTTCCACCAAAACCGACATGTAGAGCAACAGCGTCCCGATGGCAAAGTGAGCAGGAAACCTAGCTTTCCAAGAGCTAGGCATGGAGACACAAACACTGCTTCCCAGGAGTTATGTTAAATAGATATCTATATTTACACATTTATATCTTCTTTCTTATGCCTGTCAACATTTCTGCCCAATCCATATTTGCAGTACTGACCAGTGAAGACAAGAGTTTCATGGGATGGCAATGCCAGAACACTGAGGAGTTGCAGAGGAGACAGTGCCACACGCAAATCTAGTGCCCAAAACCAACTCCCGCTCTTCAGCAGCACAAAAAGCTTTACCCATGCAGAGCAAGAAGTTCCTTCCCAAAGAAACAAGGAACCTGACACAGATGCACCCCTTCTTGCTTGAGGCATTTCAGTTGGGCAGTGATGTTTAGCAACAAACAGTGGCGATGAGCCTTCGCAGAGTGCCTCCACAGGCAATGGAGAGAAATAGGAACTCTCCAGAGGGAAATCTGGGATTGGGATGACTAAAGGAACGTGCAGACCACTAGCTTTGAATACGGTATAGAAAACATGTGAGCAGCAAGGCTCTCAAGGAAATGCTGGATAACGAGGGCAGGATATGCCTACCTCTGCTTTTAAATGAGATCTGGATGACGGGGCCCCTTCTAAAATTACTCAGGGTGGAAAGGCTGAATTTAGCATCCATCTATTACCTTATCATGAGGATACAACCTCGTGCTTCCTGCCACTGGGAATATGCAGAACTCTACTTCTTATCGTCACATCAGAATTAATGTCTTCTTCCTATTTTCTCTTATTTACAAAAAAATGCCCTCCTTGATAAGTAGCCAGCTGAATTTATGTCTTACCAAACTAAATTTAAATGCAAGAAACAGGAAGCTTTTACTTGGAAACTGGAATTCCAAGCACTCGGTGGCAAACAATGAGCTGGGGAGATAAAGATGCAATGGAAATGGTGGGGGACAGACCTGACAAGCTTCCTGCCCATGCTGCCTCAAGAGCATGTGTCCCACCGTGATAGGAGCAGCCACACTGCCCGCTTTTATTTTGGTAATTGTATTTGTCCCTGTGAAAACCCCTATAAAAACAAGTCGGAAGAGCAGACAATAGTCAGCCCGCCATCTCTTATAGCCAGATCTTTTACTTAACACTTTAGCACAAGATGCAATCAGCGGATCTTTGTCCATTTATACAATTCTCCCTGCTGCACCGAGGATTGTATTACACTCTCAAGCATGTGCACCAGCCAGATCCCAGCATCAAGCCTTCCCCATCACTTCAGGAGATTGATCTGATACTTGAAAGCACATTTGCTATTATCTACTACAGCCCTTTGGAAATGACATTACACAGATACGGGGGGCAGGCAAATATTGCCACTCTTTTATTATTCCTGCCATTCGCTCGCTTGTAATATCTGAAAAGTTCCCAGGTCAATGGGATTACGTTATCTGCCTCCCCGGGCTTTATCTCCTCCCCGCACCCCACAGGTATCCATGTCAAAACGGGACTCTCCAGCGGGGGGTTTCTTTGCCTCGGGTCAGCCTCAGGTCAAGCTTTTCACCGCTTGCTAATGCGAAGCTTCCCCCCGGCCCTCAAACCCCTCGAATCCCAAAGCTGGGGGGCCAGGCAGCGCCCACCCCACCGCCAGAGCGGGTCGATGGCTTTCACCAAACGGAGCCGCTTGGCTGAGGCTGTATCCCCACATTGAACCTGAAGGATGGGAGCCTTTTAACGAGTTAGAAGCAACTTGGACTGTATTTTTGCCTACCGGAGCAAAGATCAATTTTTACTTAGATTGATTTTAAGATTTACATGCGAGAAATGGAGAAAATTGGATCAAATATATACTAAAGCAAATTGTTGACTCCCATGAAAGCCAGTAAAACCAAAACAAATTTCAGAGATCTCATCTACCAGCACCTGAGGTTTGCTTTATTTCATTATTTCGTATACGTTAACGGAGCAGAAATTTGCTCAACTCTCTTCCAGTTTTCTTCCTCTGAAACAATAAGCCTTCCCGCAGAATATTCTGTACTTGCATATTATCACCAGGATGGCATATGGCAAACTAGCAGCAGGCAGTTTATCTTCATCCTCTTTGCAAGCTAAAATTAGCACCACGCTTTTGCAAGGCTATATGATTGCATTCAGAGCAGTACGATACACCTAATACAGCTTCAGCTCTGTCCCTGGCCAATCTCCAGTGGTCAAGTAAATTGATTATTCATTTTAATTGAATATTAATATGGGTAATAGCAAGTTTGAATTTATCAGCTTGCGAGGCGCTTTTAAGCTGAACGCTGCCATTTCACCCACACCAACCACAACAGTAAATAAAATTAATGTATTAGTAACATATAGAATTTCTATTAATTTGTATGAGGCAATTTTAATTTATACTAAAGCATTATGTATGGAGAGCTGTGCTGCAAAATTGCCTATCTGTGCCATCTATGTTTTTCAGTGATAGGATATAATGAATCTTGCTGAAGAGATGTACACCCCTGTTACGAGCAACGTGCTCTTCCTGCTCCAGCCTGCATTCCTGCAGATCAGTGTGGTTTGCTTTCTTGGCGATTAAATTCAACCAAGTCACCCACTTTGCATCTCCTGGCGACGTGGCTACGTTGCCTGGAACACTCCCCTCTCTGCTGCTCAGCCTGGCACGTTATGGCCACCTCAGGGGTCTTCTGACAGATGAAATCCACAGCCAGACACTAACACCAGCACCATTCACTAATTCATATTTTGTAGCTGTAATGCCAAGCAACTTAGCACGACACTTTTTCAGAAGGAAATATGAAAGGTCTTGGAAAAGCCACTGCACTTCACAAAGCAGGTTATTTTATCACCTTTCTTGCCAGGTTCACAGAATAAAGACGTATAATAGTGGGAGGAAGTCACACTCAAGCACGTACATGAACAAACATACACAAACTATAAATATTTATACATTGACATTCAAGGACTTTGTGGCTCAAGCTGCTTACTGACTGGCAAAACAATCCCCTACTTTACCTACAGCCTCTTAAAACAACACAGCACGAGACCAGTTCTGTCTGATAGTTACGATGCAGTCACGTCACTACGATTCTGGTTCTTACACAGTTGGTCTCATATGGAATCTGTATGGGTTATTCCAGACAACTACAGAAAAAAAAAAGGAGATGAGCAGTACGCTGCACCAAAACCCTCCCCTGGGGCACGCTCAGTGCCATAGCCAGGGAGTGGGAGGGAGTCAATGAGAGATGCTTTAGTGACTGGGGATGGGAGGAGAAGTACATCACGGACGTAATGCTGCAATCTCACTGTGAATCTTTTTCACTCCCTGCTCTGATGTTCCAGTGCTCTAAAAGGAGCTTACACAAAGTTTTA
Source organism: Chrysolophus pictus (assembly GCA_037305975.1). Classification (NCBI taxonomy): domain Eukaryota; kingdom Metazoa; phylum Chordata; class Aves; order Galliformes; family Phasianidae; genus Chrysolophus; species Chrysolophus pictus. The sequence continues at coordinate 103,615,421 of CM074578.1, read as the reverse complement.
AGCCACGACACTTTCCTTGAGGCACTTCAGCTAATATTGACCGCGTTAATCTTTTCCCTTAAAAAAAGCTGTCAAAGCAAATGTATGTGGGCTACAGCCCAGGGCACCAGGCAGGAGCATGGTGCTGGCCTTTCTCTGTACTAGGAGCTCTCAGCAAGGCAAGGGGAGCAACAGAAGCTTCTCCAGCCTACAAGCCTGGCTCTATGACCTCCACCTGCTGTTGAGGCAGAGCTAAGTCATACCTCCTTTCCAGCTCCATCGGGATACTACCGACTCTGGAATATTTTTAGCCTGCATCCATGTGACACTAATTGCTCTTCGAGAGCAGGGCAAAGAGTTCAGAACCAGGCAGGCTACGTCCATCACCTGCAGCTCTCCCTGAAGACACACTGGATCTCCTGGCTTGTCTACCCATTCTGCTCTACAAAGGGTGGCACCTGAGACAAGTAGAGCTACCAGAGCCATCTCCTTCCCATGGCACAGCATCAGCCACACAAAAAGACGAACAGCAAAGGACAAAACAGTAACCAAAAAGGCCACCCCTATTACATTTTTACTTGCTTGTATAATATTTCTTCTTCTATCCAACACCTCCACGCTATGCTCAGGCAAAGAGCAACCACAAAAAACTGCCTGCAAATTCCATGGGAGGTTTTCGGTGCTCACAACTCATTCATGAATTGAAAAAAGAAAAAAAAAAAAAAAAAAAGCCCACATGCATCGATGTGCTTAGAAAAAGTGATGTCAGCATCTTGTAGCGTTGATCCTATTAATTAATCCCTTAAAGAATGCCCCCTCACCCACAAACATATAATGTAGTGCCAGCTTAATCTTACCTAAAAAAAAAAAAAATACAATGCAGAAAGATTACTACTCTGACTCTGCTAACTGTTACAGCCCTGCTTAATCCTGTGTTTCTGTGCTCTAACAAGCTCCTGCGACACTGTATGGAGTTTATCAAAGCAGTTTCTGATACAAAAGGACTTATGTTTTAAACAACATAATTCCACAGTCTTTTGTGCTCTCTCTGCGATATGTTTATCCAATCACTTTCATCCCCAAAGAGCTCAGAGCCTATCGCCTGTTCCTGCTGAAGGCTTCGTTTCAGGCTCCGTGCTGGAGCTGGGTTAGAAAAGAAGTCGCAAAAATAGTATCATCAAGGGGCGTTAGGGTGGTGAGACCTGTGGGGCTGGGGCTGCTCCCTCCTGTCCCACCAGGAGCTGGACACCTCTTGCCCACATCCGGACAGCAATCTGCATGGGACCGTTCCCAGCTATGGACGCATCGAGTTTCCCACGGAACACGAGAAGAACACTCTGATCCCTCCCTGTAATTATCAAATCATCCTGAAAATGAGGAAGAATTGAGAATCCTCCTTATAGCACGTCGTAAAACAGAGAGGGCTCACGCTCGCATGATGTTGTTGGAGCCGCCTGCCAACAAAACTTTACAAAGAGCGCAGGAATTCATGTTTGCTGAGATGTTAAAGTCGTAAAAGGGGGAAACTGTATTTTGTTTTCCCACAGCCTAAATGAAGGTGAACCAAGTAAATTTGGCAAAGAGTGCAGAGTCACATGCCATTTCCCACAGCAGCGTGGTATTTTCCTCTGGGAATAAAACATTTTCCTTAAACTACTGTTTATAACTCTTATCAGTTCAGCAGCAATAGAGCCATCAAGTCCAATATCTTGTGGAAAAAAGTCAAGGTCAACAAGTACTTGCATTTTCGTTTATCTTTAGCTGCAATTGCTACTGACATTCAATTGGGTAATAAACATGAGGACTGTCAAATGCTCTCAGCAAACAGGTGATCCAAAAGCTATCACAGGGAAAGAGGCTACTGCCAGGTAATCAAACAATCCTGTTGCAACAATTATGATTGGAGTGTATTCATTTACAGAAGCAATCGCCTGTCAAATTTGAATGAATATTGTCAAAGCTTTCCCATCACCAGGGTAGGAAGGGCGAGGAAACGCAAACTGCAGCGACTTCCTAGTTCTAACCAACAGAAGCATGCCAGCATTAGTGAAACACATCCAAAAATGAGTCAATTAAAAAAAAAAATCCAGTAATTATCTTATTTCCTGAATTGAATGTTTTAATAAAATATATTTTCACATAAAGTCCGGAGCTGATCGCTCCAAGCAGACGGATCTCATGTCAGACTCTTGTAGCAGCAATTGCACTGCAGGACAAGCTCTGGCTTCACCCACGATTCATCAGTTTAAAGGCTTCTCTTCCAACCTTAGTCATCTTTTTTTCCCCCTCTCCCAGCACTTCACGCAAAAGGTACGAAAACGTTTTACACCAAGCAGCCAAATGCCGCACCCTGTTGCATCACTAATCCAGAAACAATGCCTGTTTACAGGTTTGGAGTCACTGCAATAAATTGTTTCTCAAAAGTGGAGGCCATTTCAGGAACATGACTTGGCTTTTTTAACCTTTGATGTAAGGAGGCCAATGACGCACACCAAAAGGTTGCTCTCTGCCTGCATCCGATGGCCAAAGACTCAGCTGATGCCAGCAAGACCTGGAGAGGCCAATGGGGATCGGAGCAGTGCCCTAAATATGGAAAGTCTGTGGTCTAAATGGGAAGCTCATTTGCTCCAACAACGCGCTGCAACCTACAGCAGTGCACTCAGGATGCATAGGAAAAAAAAAAACAGATCATATCCATGTGACCTTCAAACTCAAGCCCTGCTAAGAATTGGGTATCTTCGGAACCTAAAACCTATTTCTGCAACCAAAATCCCCTTGTCTGTCCCACCCAAGAAGGAAAACAAGATTCTAGAAAAAAGCCCAGGAAGAGATTTAGCAACGTGGCATTTCCCTGCTATCTCACCAGACGTTTAGGATCCAAGGTCTCACACTCAGGAACACACTTGCACCATGCAGTAACACTTCTGGGGACTGCGCAAGCTGTTCAGCTGAGGTCAGGATCACATTCTTACACACACGTCTAGGTATGCAAAGACTTATGCATGGCCACACAGACATCCAATGGAATAGGCATTTCTAATTGTATATCGCTTGCCCCCAGAAAGATAAAAAAGAAGAAAGACAAAAAAGAAGAAAGACTCCAGCGTGTGAATTTTTCTGCTCAGTTACAGGTGGGCTGAGAAGCCAGGAATGCTTGTATTTCCACAGCCACTTCGAAGAGTAAAGTAAGCACTTCCCTAAGCCATTCTCTCTGCCGAGGATGGCTTCAGCCTCCTGTGCCCAGCTTTGTTCCCTGCCTGGCTGAAGCTTTCCCAAACAAAGACTCGATATCACAGTGAGACGTTTGCCCTGATTGTGAGCTGCTTATTATCTCTGGGGGCTGACCTGAAAAACAAGTCGGTGCTTACGCAGAGATATTCAAGTTTCCCCTAAAAGGCAAATGGGAGGGAGGGAGGTTTTTACAAGGGAAAGAACTGGTTTGTGACTCTGCTATCCACAATTTAGGCAAAACAAACAGCACTGCTAAGTACTCCAGTTGGTTTTGCCAAATCAGAAAGAGAAATGCCAGCTACTAACAGGCATCGGGAGTAAGTGTGAATGGTTAAATACACCCTGGCAGCAGCAATGGGCTGATGCTCAGACCATGTATGGCACATAGCACATCAAGGCAAGGGCTCTCTTGCAGGCCTGCATGGAAGCAGAGCTCTGCCTGGCCACAGTGCAGAGCTCAGCACCACCAAAACGCGACGAACAGCTGAATCGGGCTGACGAGACCAGAAAAACACACAGAAGGAAGGAAAAAACAGTTTCACGCCCTCCGGCTTTAGAGCAGAATGATAAATTGACATCGTGTTGTTATGAACATAATCCTCAGCCACTCAATCACTGTTAAAAAATAAAACACGATTCCACGGAGATAAAAATAATTAATGCCGGTGCTGCTGAAGGATGTGCACCTACACGAAGAGCCTCCAACCCAGTACCATGGTTCAGGTTTCCTGCTTGCAATCACAAAGCCTGCGTTTGCGGATGCTTTCTTCTTTCTTTTCAATCTCACGTCTCACTCCAAGCAAAGAGGCACAGGTGTATGTGTTGGTCTAAAGCAAACCGAGCGCTGCCCACTTGACGGAGGAACAGGAAAGGCAAATGGGACTGCAGAGCCTCTGAGAGAACACCCACACGGATACCACTCCTTTCAAACGAGCCTATTACGCTTAATTTGGGCTTCACAATATCTGAACCCCCAGAAAAAGCGCAGGGAGCAGCCCCTGCTGACTAATGCTCTGTCTTTTCCAATCGAGGGTCACATCCAGCCCAACCGATCGCATGATAATGGCAGCAGAAAAGGTCAATCAAAGACAAGCCGGAGCTCCCACCGCCAGGCTGACCTTCGGAGCTTGTGACAAATTGCTATCAGTCAATGTCAACTAATGACGGCGGCTCTTTGGCTAATCAATTGTTCTAAAAATGATCAAGAAAACTACTCACAGGACAGCTCATTTTCACATCAATGCCTGTGAAGTATGAAAAGCTCATTTTTTGAGTTTTTAATAAGCTCATAAGTAAAGCAGTTACTTGGTAACAGGGGTCACCTTAGTGAAAAGACAGAACCTTTGTCTGCCTTTTACATATTCTTTTATTACCATATTATAGTAAAAATATGCCATGCCATTACCGTGCCAGAGGGCTACATAATAAAGAAGGTAATCCTTCATACATTTTTTGAGATAAATACTTCTGCGTTTTAGGGACCTCTGTTTGGATGTAAATAACCATCCACACACTGCCCCTGTATTTAAATGCAAAGCAATCACAGCTGACACACAGCACAGGTGACGTGCCCACTTATTATTCATGCAAACTCCATGTGACAAAGCTGGTAGCGAACAGCGCACTGCAAACCCAGCGGCACCACCATGGGATGTTAGATCCAGCAGCAGCTGGTTGGTCCCCAAAGCCCACACCTGATGGGACCACAACTTCACTTGGGCTGCTTCCGGCAGAACTTGGGAACCTGCAAACACCACGAAAGCAAACTCACGTATTGAATAGCCCCGAAACAACAAATGCTGCTGCACGATGGTCTCAGGTTTGAGACGTGCAGGTACAGCTCTGCTTTGCTTTCCTCCAGCCTGTACAGAGATCATCCAGTCAAAGCACATCTCCAGGCATCATGCTACAAGACGTCTCTTGAGAAAAAGCCACGTGCAAGCAAACAAATCATTTGAGTCACCTGGAGCAACAGAGCACAGCCCCCTTCACCCCTCTCCAACCCTCCCCATGTAGATTCCTACCACTAGCATCTGTGCAGCCCCAAATAATCAACCCCAAAACCAGCCCACCTAACTATGATCCCCACCTCGCTACAGAGGTATTAAAACTTTGGTTTTCATCAGTGAAACTGCAAAGTGGCAGCAGTTTTAGGTTACACCCTAAGCCCGAATTGCCACGGTAGTTTTTCAAATTAAAATATCTTGCGTGGCCTAGGCCCCTTCTTGAGCCGTCCATGGGCAAGAAATAAAGGAGGCAGGACGACACTTAAGCTCAGCCATAATTGGAAGTATGTGAAAAATGAAGTGTCGGTTCGGTCAATAAAGGGCAAAGGTGAAGGGAAACTGCAGCCTGAGCGCGGAGCGAAATGTGCTCATTAAGGCACCCAATCCGAGGGCTGCTGCCCACCTACTCCATTAGTCACCGGCCATCTGAGCGCTCCCAGGGCCTGTCCTGGTGCTCTGATTGCTTTCCTTTACGCGCGAGGGCAAGCAGTGCAAAAATCGTCACTGGAGCACAACGCAGCTCTCTCGCCCCGCTGCCTGGAGAGCAGTCAAATAAAAATGGGATTGCCGTCTGCCCGTAGGTTGCCCCAACTCTTGCAAAAGGCCCCAGAACATTGCAGCCACTGACAAGTTTTGATAAAGAAATACTGCTGCTCACACTTGAAAGAGCAACGATTATGGGAGGTTACAGAACGTTCTGAACCGAGGCTGAGGCCTTCACAAAAAACTAGAAAAGAGCTTCTTCCCAATACGCTCAAAGGAATAGGATAGCAGCCCTCAAAACTTTTCTATAATATTATTCTGCATTCCTGTGCTATGACTGTCCACAACGCTGGCCTTTTGTATGAGACACTGTCCATGCAATAATACAGCCTGCTGCTCGGTGGCATGAGACCGCCAACCATCTCCCCTGCAGCTAAGCAGGGACTTACACAACAGCTTGGAGCAGCTGGGAGTCATTGCTATCGCTAAGTAAATAAATTTACGCATTAAAAAAGACTTTAAAGTGTTTACAGGAAAGGGAGCCTCTCCTGTTTGCAAAGGTTTTGTTCCATGTATTTTGTACGTGGACATAAAAACACACTCAGTGGGGATTTAAAGCAGTGATACATCAAGTTGAGAAGAAAACCTTCCAGAAAGCCCCAAAATAGAACTTGCATATAGTCTGGAATAAGGATCGAGGGAGAAAATTTTCACTGAGGGCCCTGAGCTTTGTTATCTGTGTGCCCATGTCCTTGGGACACCTGGAGCCCAACTCACACACTGGGCAGCGCTCTAAGGCTAAATCCATGCTTGTCTTACGCAAGGCAAATATATGGGCATGGGGATGTGCCTCAACAAATGAGATTCCCCCCGAATCTCAGCTTCAGGGTGCTGAGAGCAAACCAAGAGCAAAGCAAGGCTCAACAAGACCATCGCTACCCTTCCCACATCCCTGTTCCTCAAAAAAAGACAGAAGACCTAACCCAAGAGAGCAGGTGGCCAGAAGGCAGGCCTGGGACCAGGCACCCACTGGGCAGGATCTGCTTCCCTTAACTTCCTTCTAGAACTGGACCTGAGAGCTCTAGCTAGCCAGTTCCCCTTGTTCACCATTTCCTAAGGTTTCAACGCAACAAGCCTTCCTCACTAAACGCCTCTTATCAGGAGCTGGCAGCAAACCCAGCCTCAGCAAAACTTACTGCACAATTTGGGTAAGAGTTTCCACGATGGCTAATGCACACTGACATCCTACCCAAAAGGCACTCCTGTCCAAGATCACAGCACACACCTTGCTGGGAGTAGGCAGTGATGACAGCAACAAGGCACCAGCTAGGGCTGCACCGCAGACTAATTAAATGCCACATTTAGAAGACAAAGCCTGAAAGTTGTTAAAAAGTACAGAAGGAACCGAGGAGCTCAGGAACACGCCAACGTTTGGTACACGCGCACACCCGGCCAACAAAAAAGCAGCCCTACCCAAGCACAAAACTCCCTCTAAACAACCACAGCGCTTGCTTTTGCACTAACCTTTCCCTCTTAAAAAAACACAGGGATTTAAAGTCCATCCCAAAAGCAAGAAGCTCTAATGAACACACTGACACCGCTTCAGCCATGGCATTGTGCACAGCACCACCAGGATATATACGTGCGCGTACTTGAAAGAAAAAAGGCCCCTTAGATTTATGTTGCATATCATTTTCCAGTAAAAGTCAGAGGTCAGAAGGTTACCAGTTTCTGCCTCAGCTCTGCAGCAGTTTACTATTCCAGGCCCCATTTTTACTAGGCTATGCTTGCGATGAAGTCAGCAACTTTTCTTTAAACAATAAAGTGTCTCAAATACTTAAGATTCTATAAAGAGATGCTATTCGCAACGTAAGTTACGTCCGCATGTAAAAAAATTAAAAAATACTGGTTTAGTTTAAAAACTAATCTTGTTAAACTCAGACTTTGCCATGCTAATCAGTACTGTTCAACCTTTTTTTTTTTTTGGAAACACAATTCCTTTGTTGTCTAACAGCACTTGAATGAAACATGATCATAAACCAGATTTAAAAGTATATACCTATTGCGAGCTCAGAGTCAGCTCCAATAAAGTGCTCCCTTTTATATTCAGATTAAGGATCCTTTTTAAATTTTAATTGCATTAAATTAGCACTAAATCCACTGCAGTTGGTCTCTTCAGGAAAAGTATGAAGCATTTAAGCAGGAAAAAAAAAAAAACCAACAAAAGAAAAACAGAACTTCAGCTTTTTAAGCTCTGGACCCTCCAAGGCAGAGCTAAGGACTCGCAGCATGCCCCTCTTACATGGCACTGAGCTCCTTCCATCCTGCTGCATTAATACTCTGCTTGGCTTGGCACTCAAACAAAACATTTTTGCATTCACATAAATTGGAATTGTGTGAAAAATAAAAGCTCTGGTTGGGATTTTGAAAAATGGGCCAGCTAGCATCTCTACACGCAGCAAAGTTTCGATGGCATCTTTAAATATTAGCATGCGTTTCTACAATTTTAATTACGTTTGCTTTTGAAAATTTCATTTTTTAATCCATTTGAATGGGGAAAAAAAAACCCCACAAATAAAAACAAAACATAAAGCAACCTTTCTTGTTGCTTATTTTTATGAAGCGTCCTGCAAATTTGGTACACATGTTTCTCTACCATGTGCCTCCTGGCAGGGTAAAAGAACTGAAGATGCCAACGCTTTTATCAGGAGAAGATGAAAAAAAAGTGACAAAAAAGGAAACCAGCCCTTTCCCAGCACAAGCCCCCTAGTACCTGAGCACATCTCAAACTTTCAGAAACAGAGGGACTGGTCCCCGCGGCCAAGCGCGCTGGCGGCCGCTCTCCGCAAAGCAAGCGCCAGGGCTCCTTCCCTACCTTGCTCACTGCTGTTGTCCCCACTGTGCGATGTATGTCCCCCACTGGAGGGCCCAGGTGTTCCCCCGGAACGCGTCGATGCTGTGTCATCGTGGTCTCTGTTCCAGGAGGGCTGCAGGCAAGAGAAAAGGGAACGAGGTGAGGTTGGGATGTGGAACCCATCCCTGCCAGTACCACACACGGGTAGAGCCCAACACATGCACCCCCAGCAGTTCTCCTTGCGAGGCACGGAACTGCTGTTCCTCGGTTCCAATAACACCCTCTGGAATACATCCACCACCTAGACCCTGTGCGCTGTTACCGCGGAAAACAGAAACATCCTCAGTGAGGAGAGCTGTGGAGAGAGCCTGGTGAGCAGACGTCGGCAAGCAGCTCCAGCCGTACTTTAAAACCCCAGCAAACCCCAGCACCACAGCTCCTGTCCTCAGTGGGAGCAGCACAGTGCAGCTTCTATTGGCCATGAGCTCCTGGGCAAGCAGAACGTGGAAAGCCTTAAGGACCTTGCTCACAACTAGGCCCGGGTCCATAATAGCCGGTGTGCGTCAGCTGTTTGCCGGATGGGATATGGCAAATGGACCAGGCATGGGGACAAAAAGAGATGGGAATAACAATGGCTTCACATAGGCTGCGCACCCTCAGCCCCATGCGGAGCCTCCTTGTACTATTGAACAGAAAACAGATGTTGCTTCTTATCACTGGCTGCATTTGAAAGTAACATTCAGATAGGAAAAACTGGCTGTAAATTAAATTCTTGGGAAAAACAATCGTGGCAACACTCCTCCCAAGTCTCCCTTTATCACCAGAAAAGATTTTAATTAGCTTTTAGGACTAGTTTTTACAAACATCACAGAGACTCGCTGGTCATCCTGCACGGCCCTCTGTGCACGACTGAATG